>MU177898.1:654279-950051 GCA_016695465.1 Suillus americanus
AAAGCATACCAGTGATCAACCAGACTTTTTGGCTTAACATGAAGAGGATATAGTACCGCAGTGTTTCGGATGGGTATTGAAATATGAGTTTGAATGTTCGGGTACTCAGCTACGCTCGTCTTTTGAACTAAGAGCCGGCCCGGTCATTTCCAAAGGAGACTCGTTAGTCTTTAGATGATGCGCATTGAATAAATCCGAGTTCAAGCCTGTACATGATGTGTCATGCCGTCATTGGAACCGGACCATTTGTGTCACGACTTGGAGCATCCATGTCTGGAGACTAGGGTGGAGAACCTGTCCCCATCATGATCTTCACCGCAGGGGTTAGCTTACAGATTCCTTTCTACCAATCATAACCTGAATGGTCACCTTGTGATGCGATCGCCAGCCAGCTCTGCTGTCGGGAATTGCAAGTTCGTCTTTGCAGTAATCTCTGCATTATGGCTTCTTTTGAGCATTGCTCTGAAAATGATACCAATTTCGTCTGCAAGCGAGCTGTATGCAGGCAACGACCGACCCTCGTAAGGGGAGGACTCATCAGGGAGAAGTGTTATGGATACGTAAGTGGATACGAAAGGTTGTAGAGAACATCAGTCTCACCTTCTTTCGTAAATCGACCGAACACCTGATGCAGCACTGGGACGAGTCTAATCCAGGCAGTGACATGTCATTGGCATACTGGTGGATGCGCACCAAATACAATTGTGAATATCCTTTGGCATTCGATTCATGGAAGTGATAAGCTGCAGCTTCTCGTGCATACGTGACGTGGCGGCGACTAGCTCGCACATTGCGTGAAAGCCAGATATCCACCATGATGACCACTCACGCAGTTTCTGGTATGAGGCAGATTCATCTGCCATCACCCAAATGGTAACTGCTGCGCAAATCATCGCTGTGCCACGTCTTGAAGATCAGTGTGAGTATTATGCCCTTGGTGACCATCATTGACAGTAAATATCACGCAAATAGCACTTACTAACATTGCGCCGGGTTTTCATGTGGATGTCGTATCTTCACTACCTCAGTTGCTATCTTGGACAAGCGGTATGATGTGTAATGTGGTCTGCATCACAAGAACAGGTGACGGAAAAAGTAACCGAACCGATAAGAGAGCATAGCCATTATTGGTTGTCTCTTTGCCAACATAGGATCGCGAGTAGTATTCGGGTGATTTGCTTTGCCTTGTCCTGAAGTTAGTTTCTGGGATGATCGTTCAAAGACATCCTCAAGAAAACAGAATACACGGTAGATCAGCGAACCACCTGTGCCAGCATCAGAACGCTGACCACAATCCCGCAACATCCGCGGCGGCGGAGGCTGATGGGAAGGCACAAACGGTAGCAGTATGGCCACATAGTGGCGCGCCAGCAAGGATGTCGAAAAACTTCCCAGGTGTTACGAAATAGAGAAGTATCATGTGCCGCAGATGATAATTTCAATGAAAACGGAGGCGCGGTAGATGCATGGATGACGGACACGCGAACATTGTGTGTGGTCCTTTCTTGATTCGTTGCACCATGAGTCAACATACACAGCACACTCCAAATCAAAGGTAGCAGACTATTCCCCTTTAAAAACAGGTTGTCGTTTTTCCTTGAATGCCTCTAAAGCCTCCAACCGATCTTTCGTGGGTAGAAGAACTTCATATGATGCTCTCTCCAAGTCAAGACCTGTTCCTCATATGTCAACAACTACGCCGATAAACAAAACTCTAAATACCTGATTCCAATGAGAGGTCAGCTGCACGTGAAATTGCCTGCTTTGCAGCTCGAAGCGCTAATGGGGCTGTTCAAGGATAAAGACGTTGAGAATGGGGTTGCCTGGGGGGAGTGAGGGTGGATTGCATACCGCTTTTGGTTATTTCTTGGGCCAATTCAACTGCCCGTTCGAAGGCCGATGTAGAGGGAGATGATACATAATCTACTATGCCTATGCTCACAGCCTTGGTCAGATGACATCATAGGGATACAATTCAGAAGTTTTGCTACCCCATTCAAGTGCTTCTTGGGCTGTGAGCATCCTAGCTGTAAAAATCAGGGCCTTTGCTTTCGATACGCCCAGTAATCTGACAGCACGTTGAGTACCACCCGCTCCAGGTATAATCCCGAGGCGCGTCTCTGGAAGGCCTATCTTTGTCACACCATGTCCTTCGATACAAATTAGGCGGACTCCACTCGATGCAGCGACCGAACTCACCAGCCACACGCAAGTCACAAGCAAAACTCAATTCTAACCCACCCCCCAATGCAGGACCGTCGATTGCAGCAATTGTTGGCATAGGCAATGTTTCTAATTGACCAAGTGCAGCCCGCAAGTCAGAAAGGAATTTCGCAACTTGCATTTGAGACATAGTGCGTCTCTCAGCAAGGTCGGCACCTGCGCAGAAGGAACCCATGGTAGTGGAACGTATTATCAGCGCTCGGATACTATGCCAATCTATTCAGTGTAGTCTGCTATTACTAGATAATATGAGATATGAACCTCTTGTCGTACTTGGCGGTTTCTAAACATTCGCGAAATTCCTAAGGAGGGGATTCAGCGCATATGACGACATTGGAGTTGGATGTCCTTTCACATGAAGTAGTTTCATTGAAATAGCATTCTTCGCCTGTGGTCTGTTGAGGGACAGACATATTATACCGAGGTGAGACTGGAGAGGTTCGAGGAAAGCTTCCGGCGCCTGTGTTGAGAAGAGTCTGCGCGATTGTCGCGACAGCCGTATAGTATGCATTACTCTCCCAGCATAGAGCATGCTTGTTCCGAGTGTGATTTCAATTGGACCAATTTGATGTTTGCCCCACACATAAATTTCAAAGTCCGCGAAGTCGCTTCAAGCTCAAGATTAATGGGGTCTGCCCCTGGACAGACCAATACTGCGTGTACCTACCATAATGGACGGATGACCGTGCATCGCTCAGATGCGCATCTACTAGTTGTGTTTGCAAATAGCTCTCCACCATGCAAAACGCGAAGCGTTAGAACTAATACTATACTATGATCAAATAGACGACGTCTGGAAAATTTAAGGCTAGACCTGGGCCTGAGTCGACGTTCAGTATTAGTTGGACTTTGAACGAACGGCCAGTAAAAATCCGAGGTAAGAAATCCAGCGTTAAGACTTCGATATATCATTCGATAAAGGGAGTCAATCAAATCAAAATCAGAGGTAAGAAATCCAGCGTCAAGACTTCGATATATCATTCGATAAAGGGAGTCAATCAAATCAAAATCAGAGGTAAGAAATCCAGCGTTAAGACTTCGATATATCATTCGATAAAGGGAGTCAATCAAATCAATATCCGCATCCAAAAAAAAGGTCAAGTGGCTCGTACAGTGCAATCGTTCATCCAACGTCTGACACCAGCCCTACTATGAAACCCAAGGTATACGTGCAGGCTGCAAGTGTGTGCATAAATAGAATAATGAAATACGAATCGGACGTGCACTGTGATTTTGAACGACAACATGAAGAATGTCACAATGCACGGATCAAGTATATGATGTTTGGTATAATTTCACATGGCGTGGCCGTTCGAAGCGCCCGTGGAGGAACCGTAGAAGGAATCGACGGAGTGATGGAGATCCGGAGAGTGGTACGCAGTAGGAGGAGGAATAAGCGTTCGACTTCGCTGAACCGATGGCCGCAAGGCAGCTGGTAATCCTGATCCAACATCATCAAAGGGGTTTGGCATCCCTTCACAAGTTTCATCAATCCCTCCATAAGGATCCTCTGCCGCATAAGGTTCCGTCGGGGGGTATGCTATGCCATACTCATGGGGAGCGTACACATCCTGTGGGTAGTAGCCTTGGTTCTCATAACCTTCGCTACTGTTAGCTGCCTCCCCATGGTATACGTCCTGCTGCGAATAAAAGTGTGCGGCAGGTGGTAGAGTAACTTCCATGGAGTTGCCGAAGTGATCTATGTCTGAGGATTCTTCAGCATCTCCAACAACGAAATTCTGACTCTGAGAGCGCTCTACAGAAGGTTCTGGTTTCTTTTCCAGGTATTCCATGTCATCCTCATACGAGCGAGAGAGACGGCGTCTTGCAATCATCATTCCAGCTCCAATAATTCCAGCAACGCCAAGCAGGCCAGCAACAGTGAATGTTCCGGCGACTGCTCCTGTATTTGAGAAGAATCTAGATGAAAATATCAGCTACTGATTGGTGATGAGCAACATACGAGGACTCACCCAGAGTTGGAAGAGGGCGTGCTCGAAGGAGTAGATGAAGCTGTCGTTCCAGTTGCGAAGCTGGTAAATGTACCTGTATATACTGAAGTGAGCCCTAATGGTTGTGCAGCTGGAGTTGTTGCAATGACAGCAGGTGCTGCGGATGTAGGCGTGGATGTGGAAGGTTTGGCGGAAGAGGGAGATTGAGAAGAGGAAGACTGAGAAGAAGTAGAATATCTGTAATAGGACATGAGCCTGCTGTAGACATGATACGAACATAAAAAACTGACGAAACGGAAGTCTCATTGCTTGTGGTAGGGGTAGCGGCACTGGTCGGCGTAGGGTTGGATGGAGGAGTAGAGCTAGAGGAACTTGAGGTTGTGGCTAATGGAGTCGCTGGCGGACTTGGTATAGAAGTACTTGGTATAGACGGAGTTGGTAGAGAAGGACTAGGCACTGATGGTGATTGTAGAGCGGGCAGCACCGAGGGCAACGAGGTCGGAGTAGTCGCAGTAATGAGCACCGATGGCAAGGCGTTGGTAATACTAGGCAACACGCTCTGGGTTGTTAATGTTGGAACCTGATCTCTGGCAATCACATCTAATTGTGCTCGTCTGCGCCAGGCATGATGGGCTCGGAAACCATGAACATTCGCTGACTCTGCTAGAGTGGCGGTAAATGAAAGTACGAACAAGAGTGTAGTGAAAAGGAGTGTGCGAGCGTGCTCTGCATGAGAGCAACGCATCATATAGTGGTAAAGAAAGAAAGAAAGAGAATGAAGGGCGTGCCCCTTCGCGTTGTTGTTGACCTGAGAAACGAAACCAAAATATTACTGATCGTGATGGTTGACACTGTTCACAGTGGCTACCTTCTGTAACAGCATTACTAGTACAACTAATTAACCTGTTCTAATTTAGTAATTCAATAGTAATTCGCTTTTTATAGACTCATGATTGGGTCACACATGGCCATCACTCATGGCAGGATACTGAAACGTGCTGATATTCTGCAAATCCTGTCCTCCATCGTCCATTCACAGTTGCACCAAGTATAAAACATGGCAACGAAAAAAAAGATATATCAAGATACCATCAGGATCATTGGACAACGTTCCCTCCTTCATAACCTAAACTTGTCTTCGCAAATCCTCGACTGAAATCCTTCAATGACTGACTGCTCACTCCAATACAGAATTGCTGGAGTCGCCCATCTTGAATCATCTCAACAATGTCTTCCTGGGAGAGCCTGCGATTGCAACGTCTCTGCAGTTTACCGGTAACGACTTCCTTAGCCTGGGAAAAAATTAAAGTCGACGACCCTAGTACAAGGCTCCCAAAACTTACTCTATCACCCAGAGTGGGCCAGACCTCAAAAAGGTCCTTCACGTTCCATTTGTGGGCGCCAATATAATACCAAACTCCCTGTTATACATGATCAAATAAGATGATCAGAATCTGATCGTGAGATAGAGCTCACCCTCTTCACGGGAAAGGTGAACGTGTGGAGAACACGGTCTCTAGGGCGTTTCTTGACAATGTACGCATGGACTGTCTCGTTGGCATCTGGGGTGCCCCAGTCCATCAGGAGAGATTCGCCTGGTCCATCCATCGAGAACGGGTCGTGGACAAATGCCATGTTATCGACAATCTGTAAACGGAAACAATGTTCCTCCGCCTGTCCAAGGCTGATACGGGTTCAACATGGGCGGACTCCTGGTAAGAAAGTTAGGCACCTTTCTAGAGAGTATATCTGTACAACGTTAGATTGTACATATAATATACTCGGACTACTGACCGTGTCTTCGCCAAGGTTCAGCTGTTCCTGCAACAACTGCATGTCAACCGGACAAATTACTTCCGCACTCCGGGGGCTGCGGGAAGAAGTCAGCCTCCAAATATCGCCGCTACCCCCAGAAGAGTTTCTCGCAGCATGTACAGACAAGTCCACAGAAGGTTCGGATGAGCTGTTGGATTCAGATGATCTCTGCTGATTGCTGAGATCAGATACAGCTCCGCTTACTCCTATCCTTGATGCGCGAGAGTATGAAGTCGAGGCTGGAGATGAAATCGTCGGGGTTTTGAGCGAGCTACGTTCCTTTCCCTTGGATATTGGACGCGCAGTGTTGCCAGAACCAGAACTGTTAGAGGACCCATCGTGTCTGCGACTGTGGACCGAAGGGGACGGGGAGGCAGTGTCCTTGTATCGTGGCTGAGGCTCTGCTTGTAACAGCAACGAAGCACCTTCATTCGGGCTATCTCCAAGATCAGACTGCGATATGAACCTTGAGTTCAGGGACGTAATTCGACAAAGAAGGTAGTTGCGTTACCGCCAAATCCACTAAGAGATCGCGCATTACACGCCGCACATTTCGCAATTTACGATATGCGGCGTCTCTACCCTCGATCGCGCTCTCTGTATCAGGCTGTCTGAGCTCGAGTAGACGTTTCAATTCCTCGTTATGAACTCTGAAGGCGTTGTTCTCCGTGACAACATCATGATGTCTGGTTTCCCATTCCGTAGCTCGAGTTTTGTGCGCTCTAGATTCATCCACTGAGTCGATAGCTATTTGGTTGAGCTCATTGCCTATACGACGGAGCGAATCTGTGACCTGCATCCACTGCCAGCTACACTGTGAGTGGCCGTGTCGGTATTGTAGAAACAAAAACTACAGACCTCTTCATGAACTCCACGCGCTCTGGATAGCGGGGAACGCGCCTGCAGTTCGTTAACCATGAGTGTTCTGAAGCAAAAGCGCTAGCCGACTAGCATGTAGCATGCCTGCATGTTGACGTTTCCGACAAATGGTTTGAAATCGAACCCTTGTACGTGACTATATTCAATTGAAAAGGTTCCGGCACGGCGGCACAAATACTACCTTCAATTAGCCTACTTCACTCGGCGGCCACCTCAGGCTAATTCGTCCCAGCGCGTGTGGCAGGGGGCCTTATCGATCAATGAATCCAGTAAAGCCAGGTCAGCGCGTTATGACTGAGCTGCTCAAGAGCATCACGAGCATGGCAAACATAAGGCATCCAATTGTTGACGTGCACACCCATGTTTACTTGCCCCGGTACGCAGCTGAGCTTCGTGCAAGAACCTCAGCTCCCCGTATTTTGAACTGGACAAACGGGGTCAAGACTGAAGAAAGATTGTTGATCCTGGATGGAGAGCCAAGTGGTGGTCGCCCAATTGGTCCCCAGGTATGTTGCTATCAAATGAAGTGGAAGCACATTCACTTACAACATATCAGTACTGGGATCGAGATGAGAAGCTCGAATTCATGCGGAGGCATGGCATAAACATCTCATTCGTGAGGTTTGTTCCTTCGCTTCTTCGGATAGTACAGAGTAACTAATCACTCTCGCTGGCAGTTCAGCCAATCCATGGCTCGATTTCTTGCCAGCGGATCGGGCTCAAACGCTAGCTCACGAACTGAACAATAACCTTGAAGAGTACTGTGCAACTTCTCCACCTGCCGAGGGGTTCTCTGGTCTCAAGACCCTCTACGGCTTCGGCCTTCTCCCTCTTGTCCCGAATGTAGAAGTGTCTACCATCATTCAAACTATAGAACATCTTAAATCACTTCCTCACATCCGAGGCATCATCATGGGAACCAAGGGCATCGGGAAAGGTCTCGATGACAATGCGTTGGACCCAGTCTGGGACGCTATCCAGGCAGCGAGGCTTGTCGTCTTCATACACCCACATTATGGTGTTGACAGTACAGCATTTGGAGAGAATGATAATGGACATGTGTTGCCACTGGCCTTGGGCTTTCCTTTTGAGACCACCATTGTGGGTGATATTTCGCGTTTGATGATTGGGGATGAGTTTTTACATCGGTGTTTAGGCCGTCACGCGCCTCATTCTCTCGGGTGTTTTGGATCGTTTCCCGGACCTCCGTTTACTCTTAGCTCATTCCGGGGGAGCCTTGCCTCAGCTGTCATCTCGACTGGCGTCGTGCATCCAACATGATCCTATCGTTGCGAATAGGTTGAAACATGATGCAAGATATTACCTTGGTCAACTCTATTTCGACGCTGTCGCATACGGGTCCGAAGAGTTGACCTTCGTTAGCCGGACTATTTCCCGTGCATCTGCGTTCAAGAATGGAGGGGGGACTGTTGATGCTCCAGTCGGAAGCGCCAGACTATTGTTTGGTACTGATCACCCATTCTTCCCGCCACTTGAAGCAAGCCAAAAATGGCCAAGCGTAGAAAGTAATCTGGCAGCCATCAAGAGCATGGCTGGTCTAGATTCCAAACCGGAACATCAGGCTAACATCCTAGGTTTGAATGCGCTTAGACTTTTTGATCTCCATGATCAAGTATACACATAATGTATATACAATGTCCATTAATTAGGAATCTGGATCTTCAAGCTGAAATCTATGTGTTGGACGGACTGATGAACGACACTTGTGCTGAGGATGTCGATATCTATCACGACATGATAAATAAAAGACCACCAAGAAGTAAACATCTACTGACCATTGACTGCATGCTCCTGCAGGTTAGTTTCGGTGATGTTACCGCTCGTCTCGAAGAGGAACTTCCGTTTCCCAGCCCACTTCTCTTTGAGCTTTCGAGCGACACTTACGAGATGTTCTCCTTCCATATTATCCAGCATGATAATGTCAGCGCCTGCTTCGATTGCCTCATCCGCTTCAGCTTCTGAACCAACTTCCACATCAAGCAGCAAGCTAAAGCCGCCCACTGCGCGAGCCTGTTGGATTGCAGCGGCGATTGATCCTTGAATTGATATCAGCTGGTCTTAAATTAAGTACTTCGTAGATCGAGGCGCACCGGATGACCATATATGATTGTCCTTGAGCATGATCATACTCGAAAGATCATGACGGTGAGGATCGACACCCCCCACGATCATTCCATACTTTTCGACCAACCGAAACCCTGGCGATTGTGAGAAGATCAAGTTGCTTGAAGGAGCAGCTTACCTGGAGTTGTCTTCCTGGTCCCAGCAATGATACCCTTGTAACCATAACCTACTGCAAGATCTTTGATACGTTTAGATCTGCCGAGGAAGACGGCAACGTAAACATGATAGGTATTAGGTACGATCAGGGTAATTATGCGGCTTACTTTGTTGCAATGCCGCTGCATCTCGCAAGCATGTTCAAGGCAATACGTTCGCCAAGCAGAAGGTGCCTTGCTTTGCCTCGAACTGTAGCGACATGCTTGATGGGCTCAAAAAGCTCACCCTCCTGCAAATGCCATTCAACCCTGCAGGTCCATCAAAACACAGCAAATGAATGTCATCAACATGAGAACATACTCGCATCCAAGCTGCGCAAAGACTTCAGTGAAGAAGGGCCGTCCGGCCAAGACCGCGGTCTGTTTGCCTTTCCCAAAAAGAAATGCTTCACGGTGGACCTCACCCACAACGTAACCGCCGTAATCAAATGATGGTGTATCTTCTGCAAACCAGCCCGTGACTTGAGCCTTCCAACTGGGAGGGAGTAGATGCTCATAAGAGTTGGTAGACATTCTGGTTCAACAGAGCTTAGGAGGCGAGGTGGGAAAACCAGAAAGTTCCAACGTCTTCGGTTTGAAACGGGAGACTACTAACCCCACCCGATGACTGGTGAGAAAGCTACCGCTGGACATGATTATCGACAAATCTCGAGAGCAAGGCGAGAAGGATGTGCGATACAATAATGAAAAATGAATCGGTGCAACGAGGTAAAAGGGTATCAGAAAAATGTCCATATCACATCAGCTATTATGCAAACCCAAAAAACCACTACGCGAAGAGAAAATATCCGAGTATCCGAGTATAATCAATTTTTACGCAAATGTTCAGAAATGAGTGGTAATAAAGGCAGCGAAGGCTGCAATGGCAGTCAGGAAACCAGTCTCTACTTTCATTCCAAGCATGGCTGCGCTGCTACTAGTGGGTGTTGTGCTGGTATCCGAGCTGGTGGATGACGCTGCACCACTAGTCGGAGTTGTTGCGGTAGTCCCAGAACTATGAAGAAAATGGTTAGAGACGACAACTTGAAATGGAATAAAACTCACGCAGAAGAGGTAGTACCAGTTTTTGTGGTAGAAGAAGAAGTCGTCGACGAAGAAGAACCTGAGCTAATGTTGAATTGGCTGGACTGAGCAAGTAAGGTGTCGAGATGTTGAGCATCTGCAGCAAGGTTGACACGGTAGCCAGAGCCCTGAGGCCAGCCTCCACTGGGAGGGTTGCAGACGATTGAGCCCAAGGTGCCGTCAACGAGTGCGTTGAGAACCTGAGGACCCTGTGGCATGACGGTCTGCTGGTTCTGAGGGAAGAGTAAGAGTATTAGATTTCATTAGTAGAACGCATGCCAATACACATGCCTCGTTGGTCAACACAGCCGTGAAGTTCAATGGGTCGGTGTCAACGCGCACCCACGTCAAGGTGTTGGGTCCAGCAGTTGTCCAACCCTCAGTATCACCTGGAGAGGTGACCTGGTAGGCAAAAGCCGATGCGATGGAGGCCAAAAGGATAGCGGCGGAGGAACGCATGCTTGCAGAACCAGTAAGTAGGTAATGGTGGGAGCTGAAAAAAAGGACTGACTTCTTTTTTGAAGGGTAACGAACGTGGTCAAAAAGTAAAAGTTTGTCGCCCAGTTCACTTGTACATAAAATTTACGGCTGCTTCTCTTGATGCCGACCCGAACAAGCGATCGCATGCTACAGTTCCCACGGCATGTTACGGTTCCCACGGCATGTTGGATTTAATTGGCTGTTTCCGAGAATATATATGTGCATCATGGTTGGACGTCAAAGCTATGTTTCAGCCCGTGTACTGGCGAATGGTATGATCAAGTGATCAAATCATCATGATTAAGGGGTGCATGGTACAACGTGTGATAAGCAAGAGAGATAACTATTATAAGGCCAGGGCTTCCAATGAAGAGAACATCTAAGGGCTGGGCTTCGTCCATGCATGATGCATGAGCACCGAGAGGTACGAAGCGCAGAGAACACCCGACCGACACCATCGGAATGAAGCACCGGTCGTTCATTGCTTCACGCGTCAAATACTATCACAATCATGTCTCCGACTTGAAATTGAAAGTGGAAGTTGACAAACCAAGGTTCCCGTCTTGCCGTGCACACGAGCGTGAACGCCCAACCAGCGGGCCGTTCAGCGCGGAAGATTGCCATTGAATTAGCTTCAAGGTAACCAGTGATATCGATATAGCCATACAGCATTAAGCACACGCCAATAATGTCTCCGCGTCCCGCCAAAGATCACTTTGGCCCCATATGCCAGAGACGGCAGTGAAAATGATCCAGCATGATGTTTCAGCCATACCAATCTTGGGTGACAAATTATCAGGCACTCCAGCCCCCCCGGCCTTCCGTCGCCGGACAAGTAGCTCCAAACAAGCGCGGGCTAGGCTCCTAAGTTGGCTCATGTCATCCGCTGAAATGAAGTCTTCCACTTTAGCCAACAACGCAAACATCCAACGTGCATGACTCTCAAGGATCGCAAAGGTTGGCTCAGCGGGGTGCTGCAGATGGATATTCATCCAGTGAGCGAAGTACATAAGAAGGTGGAGGGACAAATTCTGTACTCTATTTAGCATGAGGTGCTTGTAAGAAGGCGTTGACATACGCACATGGTCTATTTTTCGCAGCAATGAAGGGGTGATCTCACGAGGCTGTTCCGGACCTGGACGAGTTGACAGGGGACTCGTGTTTCGGAATTCTGTCTCCGCCGTTGACATAGATATTTCAGAACTATTTGGACGTGGCAGAGCTGCGGACGCTGGTGTATCTGCTAGATTATCCCCCGCGAGTTCAACGTCACCCTCTGAATTGATACGCCAGGTCTCGTGAGTTTCGTCACAATTTTGTTGGTCATTAGTGTTATATTCCACCTCTATCTCGTCGCAAAACGCTGACATATGACCGGAAGATCTGTTTTTCTTCGACATCTTCTTTGTTTTTTTGGGTGGGTTCCAGTCCGATTCCGGTGAACCGGCAAGAAATGTCCACCAAAGATCCCTTTCTTTCTTATCTGGCATAACCTTCCGTGATCCATGTGGATCAATATGTACGTGGATAGTTGGTTGAGCGATATTCTGGGGGGCAAGGTTCATCACTCATTCAGGCACATAAGCCTGATGGCATACAGTTACCTTTCTGAGATTTCGAAAGTGTGTTAAGAATGTAGAGCGCCAAAGTTCAGAGGGAAGGTTGCTACGTGAACTGTCGGGCTGCACAAGATCAGGCGGCGGGATCGGTTCGGGCAATTCGTACGGGTTAGCGACCCTCGTGACGTGCGGTAGCCGCCGTGCATCGCGTCTGCGTAAATGTTAACAGAGAACCAAACGCAACCATGTCAACTCACCTGACCGTAAATAGATATTGCAGTCCATCTTCTGGCTCGCGGTCAAAGTCCATAGGTAGATTGGCCACGGGCAATGTTTGCTTTCCGAAAGATGGCTCATCTTCGTCTGAATCATACTCCGTATCTTCCCATTTGCGTTTGAGACCAATGGAAATCATTTCAGCTTTGTGTATGGCGACGTGAGTGATCGACTTCAAGTTAGGAAGATATTTGGAGTGATAAGTTGATGCTTAGGCGAATATCTTGGACCGCGGGAAATGATACCAAACTCCAAACTAAAAATTTATTGCACACAGGGGTGCTTCCATGCCTCGAAACTACGATTCCATACATTTCACTATTCATCTCTTGCAGGATGTCCACGACAGAACCGATGGACCTGCTAGCTGACGATGATATTGATACGGAAACATTGCAGGCCCAAATAAATATGTCCATGTCATTTGCAGAAGATCTAGTCTCATCTTGGATACAACCTGCACATAAAGCTAATCTCAGCAAAAGCGCAGTGGACGCCCAAAAGTTACTCGACGAACAACTACGTAGACCTCCTAGGTATGTTATAGCATAGATGACGGTCATGGTTTCTGCGATTGACATCATATTACTGAGTAGACTTGGTGTCGGTGCTCCGATACCAGAATCTTCTACAACAGCTCGTGACGCTGCACGTCTAAAGCATCACTTGATAGGGAAAGGAGTCAAGCGTGCCCAAGAAGATGATATTACCCTCAAGACGGAACATCATTCAGAAGACGAAGAAAGAAAGGGAGGGACGGTTAGAAAGAAAACGAAACTTGATCCGTTCGCACTAAGGTCAAAGACGAAAGCGAAAATCTCTGGGAACCCTGTCACACAATCAACCCATAAGCCGAGCTTCCCGCATCAGCAAGCGGACGGTGGGGATAGCAAGACCGGGGGTGATGATTTGGAACAAGGTCGCAACGTTCCTTCCTTATCGTCTCCGCTTGAAGCGAGTAAAATCAACTCAGACTCGTCTGCGAAGAAGAGAGATAAGGAACCGCGGAAGCGCTCTGCTACTGGCAGCGAACGAAGCATGAGCTTCCAAGAGCAGACGATCTCCCATTCGCGGTCTATTACCACCCCAGATCGATCCGGCAATCAAAGTCTCTCTGTCAATTCGCCTCCTCTCGGTAGTGAATGGTCTTCCGTTTCATTTTCGACATCCGGTCCATTTTCAATGGTCGCTTTGCAAACAGGTGAGTCATTGTTCTGCTTTTTAATACATGAAAGTAAACAACAGCACAGAGTTCAAACGGGGTGGCGAATTGAATGTCCCGGATATGTCGACCGAATATCCTCCACCACCCCCACATGCGCCTCGACATCCTGAGGCTCCGCGTTTAGCGGTTCCGCTGCTGAACCTTGATGGTCCACCGGACCGGGGCGATGGATCCGGTAAGAATGACAACCCGGATAGTTCCAAGAAGAAGCGCAAAAGGCGCAAAAAGAAAAAACACCCTTTTCAAAGTTGACGCGGACGGTTAATCTCGATTATACACTTCGTAATTGCCCATGCAGAATTAATATCTCACATCCACGCGTATCATATTATCATATCTTCCATCTACTGGAGCCAAGGACCCGACCCGAGTCTGCCATGTACCTGGCGATTCATTGCATATCGTTGAAATCTAGCCCCCCGCCTCGCATTGTCACGTCACCTTCCCGTATAATGCACAAACATTCCGAGCCTACCAATTCGAGTTGACCGTTATCATTATCATAGTTCCCCTATGGTCCGGCATCTACATACTATCGAACGGCACTCCTAAGAGAGGCAAATATGAGTTACAGGATGACTTCCGTGATAAATAAGTCCCTGCAGGTGGAGTGTTCAAATACATAATTATGATAATAGATAGTACCTCGACGTGACAGGATCCAGTGTGATCATTTTTTGGAAGACCTCGTTCGTACGACATCTCGTTTAGAGTTATATGATGGTTGTCGTGAACTTTGTCTTGTAGGTCGTCGCTTGATCGGAGTCCTCGTAAGGACCGCTTGTCGGCTGTTGTTGCTCTTGCGAGAACTGTGCGAGTCTCGAGCCAGCGTGCCGGGCCTACTAAGAGTCTGTCTTGTCTTTGTGTTCCCAAAGTTGAATCTTGAGAACAGTCCCGGCTTCGCCCGGCCATTCTTGGCTCTCTTAGCAGCTTTCTGCCGCCGCTTGTATTCCCGCATGGCTTTAGCTTCGTGCATTTCGCGTATGCCTTCTCGTCGAAGGTGCTCATTTCCACTAAATGTGGCGCGCCATTTGACTAGCCATCCGTGGAAGGTCGAAGCTTTAGGCCTGGTCCGGCGACGACCATCAGAGTGGTAGTGCTTTACTGGTCATTAGATTCTCAGACAAGAAGGACTTTGAGATCGACTCACTGATGATTTCCACACAACCTCGAATTTCATATCCACGAGATAGTAGAATACTGATAGTGACACAAGGGAAAGATTGAGATGGGTTCTGGCCGCTGAACATGCTTAATAACTGTTGCGTTGGACAGGTAAGAGGCTGGCAGCATTTTAGTAATTTCTAAAAACATGCCATTCGGCGATGCGGCCGCCGCCGGAACGTGGTATCAGCACTCGTTGGGCATGTTTCTTGACAGGTGCCATAGCCATTCCGCCACGGTCCACGCCAGCATTAATTTCGAGTGTTGATTTGGTCCGTGCTGCAGCAGGCACTCCCAAAGACGCCCTCTGAAAGTCAACTGTCCTCACGTGGCACCCTCGGGGCAATCAACTCGTTTATTAGCACTAAGCGTTGAAGTGACATCGTAACCAGTGACGGTCTTGCAACGGTCCGTGATGTTATCCGTCGGGAACAGGGGCCATTATCGAGCGTGAGACAAACATAAGTCCAATGTTTTCAAGTCTGACCACAATCATCGCGGCTTTAGGTACGTCCAGTTCCCGGTGCCTATCAATCTTTTTTTTTTCTATTGCATGCTCCGCTTGCCACAGCGCCTTCTATCAACATAATTCGCTCCATTGAATGTTCGCAAGGCCTCAAACTTTGCATATTCGCATATTGATTTTTTTTCACCTAGATTAAGCATAATGACATTATTGATGATCAGTGTTATGGTAAATACACGTTCAGAAATTTTCAGTGCCCATCAATGACGTCGCTTGAAGACAGCCTTCGTTACTAAACACTGCATGCTGCACCGACACTAGAGTTGCAGCTGACCTACCACTTGTAAGCTTGTGGTGGGCTTGAGCGATTCGGGTGACTGCAATACCCGGACCGACATTCCACGTTTACGGACTTACCAGCGTATCACCGTAGGGGGCCACACATCTGCCTTATTTGGATCATTTACAGCATTGCAAGAAGGATCGAAGGAAGGAAGAGCACAGGATTACTGGGGAGGGTCCCCCCGGACATCACGTAAGCCACGATTAGCTACATCCGTCTCGTTAACAGTGATCTCAAAAATATAGTGTGTTTTCAGCGTCATGGCTTGGGGTGGCGGTGAATGCGCTTGAATTCACAAATGTGCTTTGCACTGGTTTCTTCTCTCCTTCGTCTCCCGCTCGAAATTGGCCGTTATGAAGCCGTTTACCACACCGCCACTTTTCTACCTCACAGAATACTGAACAATGGTGGCCACAAACACGGCTACTCCATCCTCTCCGAGCCGTGTTCGGAAGGTAGAACAGTCCATGTGCGAGGAGGTACAAAACCAACAATGACTCTGAGCAGGACTTTAGACATTTTCGCAAGTTTTCCAAAACAAATCAGCTAGACAACATGGGTTGGAAGAACGTCGACACAATCATCGAGGGCAAGCTGTATCTTGGAAAGTAAGTATACCACGGATCCGGACTGCGGTATAGTCTAGACTCTTATTTTCAATTTCTTCACCTAGTATCCATGCAGCAAGATCACCGCGGTCGTTATCGGAGCGCAATATTTCCCATATTGTCTCTGTTTGCAACGATCCTATCCCCTCCGAGCTGCCCGAAAGTGGAATTACCTTTCTCCGAATTCCTGTAGAGGATGTCGACACTGCTGACCTCCTGATACACATGCCCGCTGTGTGTCAGTTCATTGACCGAGCCCTGCAAGCCCAAGGAGTGGTGTTGGTACACTGCCTACAGGGTTTATCTCGCAGTGCGACAGTAGTCGCCGCATACCGTTAGTTGTCTTCCCGCTCAGCTCAGTGGCAGCTAGCTGAACATCTCTCCTAGTCATGTACACAAAGCGCATGAACGCGACGCATGCCATGGACGCAGTTAGAAAAGGTCGGTTTCACTCTATTTGTCAGCGAGTACGATGAGACTCACTGGCCTGAATTAGCCCGTGAACAAGTCTGGTTCAACGCTGGTTTCCAAGAGCAGCTGGTTCTTTTTGAACTCTGCAGATACGCTCCCAGCCCCTCCTGCGGAATTTACCGCTCGTGGCGGCAAAGGGTCACTAATGCCCTACAGGCCAGTTAAGAAACTGGGTTGTCGCTCAATTGAGATGGCGGCATACCTGGAAAAGTAAGCTAATCCTCAAAGCCACTCGATTGCATACCTTCCTAGTTCGATCATTAGTCAATCTAATTCTACTCCTATAGAGCATAGTGGATCGTTTATCTTGTTGTACAACAGGTCTTTTGGCATCTTTCCCTATAGCATCATCATGTTTTCCGTGCAGCTCGGCTTCACTCTGTATCATGTTTTTGTATCTTTGTATCGTGTTCTTTCATCCTTGTATCGTTTTCTTGTATCTTTGTATCGTGTTCTTGTATCAAGTGTTTTTGTATCATGTTTTTGTATTGCTCTTGCATTGCAAATTTTACATCATGTATTACCCCACCTTTTGTCCTGTCGGTATAATGCCCCACGATTTCCATGTGCTCAGACCTGCCACGAAGACCGACAACTCCAATCTGAGTAACATCTATGACCTCGTCGTGAGGCCATTAGCGCTAGATCTTAATCTGAGGCTGTGATCAAAGCTAATCTCATCAGGAATCTGCGCATATAAGTCAGTCCAATCGATCCTACACTAGTACTCATGCCAATGGAAACTCTCACTGACGAGTCACCGTCCTTAACTCGATACCTCACTGCGCTCGGCCTGCGATTGCTCGTGCGTGGCAAACATATCGTATGAAACCAGAGGCTCTGACAACATCAAATACAAGAGAACGGTAAGTCTCGGCGAGTCACAAAGCAGTGTGAAAGTAGACGCACACTGACAGTAAATGACTCCCATAAGTATTTCACCACAGCTGCCGAAATTTGCGAGTCAGGATGTAAGTGATTCGTGTAAGGCTTAAGCGCAGCAGTCTACCAGGGACACGTATTGAAAACACCCCCGAACGTGTCACGAAAATACTCAATAAAAGGCACTCATGGCCAGACAATTAGTAGATCACCGCAGAAACTCTTCCAAACACTATGGGACTTGTTATTTCTCACATTTTTTCAGGGTTGTTTACCCAACAGGAGACAAGTAAGTGCTAGCCACAAAATCTCAATCGAAACGGGCTGCTTAACGCATCCTACAGGACTACTGATGGTATTGTCCTGCAGAAGATGATGTCGAGACGGTACTCACGGGATCATTAGATTGGACTCGACGGTGCGGGGAAGACAACGGTCCTCTACAAGCTGAAGCTCGGCGAGGTCGTCACGACCATTCCTACAATAGGTAAACGGGTTAGTGTGACCTACCGGCCTTATTTATCACATAAATGCAGGATTCAACGTAGAGACGGTTGCGTACAAGAAACTCCAGTTTACCGTGTGGGACGTCGGAGGTCAGCAAAGGATTCGTCTTCTCTGGCACCACTGTATGGCATTCACTCTGGTTGTGCAAATGTTCTCTCATTATTAACCAGACTTTAATAATGCAGAGGGCATCATTTTTGTGGTCGATTCCAGCGATCGCGATCGCATTTCAGAAGCGAAAGAGGAACTTCGCATGCTGATGAACAACGAACAATTACAGGATTCATTGTTGCTTGTGTTTGCGAATAAGCAGGACATGCCTGGCGCTATGAGCGCGAGCGAACTCACCGATAAACTAGAATTGCGGATGTTTGGACAGAGAACGTGGTTTATACAGGTACGCATTCCTTGGCCATATGCAGACCTGCATTGATGTGTGACAGTCTACCTGCGCAACCTCGGGCGAAGGACTATACGAAGGCCTAGAATGGTTGGCAACCAATCTGAAGAAGCGTCGTTGGTAGATTATGCTTTTATGTTTGGTAGGACGATAAAGTAAATTGGGATTCGTAGTACGTTCACAATATAGTGAAGTGTTATCAGTTTTAGTCATGGAGAGGGCATTATTGTCCGCTGCATGGCCCCCTCAAGGTCTGTGTCAAGGCTGAGTTGGTTTAATAGTTGGTGATGAGATATGTAACCGGCAGACGTGGAACCAGGAAGACCAAGAAGTTGGATTGCCACCGGCGGAGTTCAAAAGGGTGGTTCACACACGACGACAAACTTGTTCTTGACCTTCAGTTTACAACTCATTAACGTCCTTGCACTTCCTAGCTCAACATGGGTCTCTCGGTGTCACGTCTCCTTGCTGGTCTTTTTGGCAAGAAGGAGATGCGTAAGTCCTCATCATCTATACCGTGATCCCCGACATCGACTAGAAACTGATATTGTACCTTCTTCCAGGAATTTTGATGGTCGGAAATTGGGTTCAAGTCACAATGTGGTTTACTAACTTTCATCCAGGTCGGTCTCGACGCCGCTGGTAAGACTACCATCCTCTATAAGCTCAAGCTGGGCGAGATTGTAACTACTATCCCCACCATCGGTGAGCTGTTCACATTCACCTAAGATATAAAGTCCTCTAACTCTGTCGCAGGATTTAACGTTGAGACTGTCGAATATAAGAACATTTCCTTCACTGTGTGGGATGTCGGAGGACAAGACAAGATCCGACCTCTCTGGAGGCACTGTATGCTGTCTTTCTATCTACGTCATCACTCGAGCTTATCAGATTTCTCCAGATTTCCAAAACACGCAAGGTATTATCTTTGTCGTCGACTCGAACGATCGGGAACGTGTGTCGGAGGCTCGTGAGGAACTTCAACGAATGTTGAACGAAGATGAGCTGCGGGATGCTCTCCTCCTTGTTTTCGCAAACAAGCAAGATCTCCCCAACGCCATGAACGCAGCAGAGATCACTGACAAGCTTGGATTACAAGCGCTTAGGCAAAGAACGTGGTATATCCAGGTCTGTCGTTTATTTCCCAGAAAATCGGATCCGTTAACAGTAGACGCCGTTAGGCTGCATGTGCCACCTCTGGTGATGGACTGTACGAAGGTCTGGAGTGGTTGGCGACCAACATTAAGCGTCGGTCTTAAGCGATATGTAGTCTTCTGTCGTGTTTGGATCTTGCACGCGCGTTGTCTCCTGATCCTTATGATATCGAAAATTATACGCCCGTCTGCTATTTCTTTACTCTGCCTTCGTTTACACTCCCTCTTGAATTTCCCATTTTCTCTTTCATGTTTTTGTGTAAATTTGGAGCCTTAGAGGTTGATATGCACTGCTCTCAGAGCGGATCAGAAAGTTGTGTACACCGCAAGGCTCGACAAAAAAAAGGGTGTGCGACATGTATCATCGGTGTTCTCCGGGAAATACCCGCCCAACGGCATCCGCTTCCTTCCTCCGTCTCTCCCCTCTTTCTCGTGATTGGGCGTCACGCCGACTCGACCCGTACCTGGTTAGTTTCTCAAGGAGTGTCTGAAGTCTCTTCGGTCGGACAACGGAATACGTTGTCTGCCGGACCTGCGGTACTAAATAGTCTTGTACAGCGTCGTTTAATATGACCGACGTCATCTACGGCATTTGTGGTGTTAGCCAAGCCAGAAAGGAGGGTGGGTATGTTTTTACCGAGCGAAGTTCGGTGAAAACCGAGCTGAGATGGCCCCGGCCAATACGGGTTAATTCCCCTTCTAGGAACTCTGTATCCACCAAAACATTTGAGATGGCGTTCTCGTTCATCGCTGGAACGTCAGGCCCGATGATGAAGTTCTGCAACAAGCCATGAGCGCCATGCTGACGCGCTGACGAGCCACCTGCTCACCATCAAGCACTCGGCGATATATCCAACTGCTCCTCGGTATGCCTCGTCCTTGTATATCTCCTTGATGACGAGAGAGTCCACGACTGTCGTGAGCCAGTTGATAAGTTCATATAAGTACATGCTGGGTGTGTCCTCGCGGGATTGCGGCGTCCAATCGTACTCTGCCAAATCAAAGAAGTCGTCTAGTTTAGAGGTGATAAGGCCCGTCACGCGGTGAAGGGCACGGGTGACAGTGTTGGCGAAAGAAGAGGAAGAAGACAGCCGGATAGCACCACCCCGCTGTGTTGACCTGATGGAAGGAGTTTGAGAGAGTTACAAATGGCTTATGACGAACACTTTACCGGAGACTCGTCAGCGAACGTTCCAGTTCCGAACATGCAACCTCAAAATGCTCGAGATTTGAAACAATCTGAACGACTTGACTAAGCGTTGATGTGCTACTTAAGCACTTGGAAATACTGTCGCTGATATGGTTTGCAAGCAGTTTGTCTAGCGACTGTCCAATCAAGTTTGATTGGTTTGACTTTATGATCCACAATATGCTGACCTTGTTCAATAGTTCGTCAATATTGCCATGATGTTGTGATACTCCATCAACAAAGTGATAAAACTTTTGTATGAAGTTTCGGATCTGCAGGTATATGTTTACGAATGAGCTCAACAATGAAGTGGAAACAATAACGCATTACATCTTGGCAGCACAGGAAGAAACCTTGCGACCATGGCAGACTGAGAGGGAGACCGCTTCTACGGAACCACTGAGCTGCTTACTCCCAGAAGGATGTGATGACATACTTTGAAAGAGCGTCTTGTTCTGACGGGTCCAACCATACGACTGCAAGTACAGAATCTCTTTCTGACGGTATTGTAACTTGCATGGGGAGGTGATCGTCTTGGAGGAAAATCTAGATCGTAAATTTTGAGCATGATCGACACAAGAAAAACCTTGTACAACTCACAACATCGAACCTACGACTGAACTGGCCTTCAAGAAGGCCGGCATATTTCTCGAACAGCATAAGGATGAGTGAATGCAGTGACTGGGTGGCATACGAATAGGACTAGCAAGGCGGTCATCCTTTTGAATTTTTTTGTGATTAATATCAGATACATACCTCCAGCATGGTGACAAATCCAATGAGACACTCCTTTACCTTCAAAAAGGAATCTGGGTCAGTCTCGTTTGCCAAAGATGCGCTAACAGCTGATGAAAGACGCGCAACTAGCGCTTCCCATAGCTCCTCGACCTCCCTCTCAGAACGGAAGTTGCCAGTCGTCTCAAGAACATGCGATTCTATGATAAAAAATCCGCATATTTCCTGAGTTAGGCTGACCAGGGAGGTGAGCGGAAGCGGATCCGGTAAAATAAGGTCTGATTGCGCCTGCATTGAGATTGAGTTGGCGAGAAGAGAAAGCAAAACGCTGCCGCACTTTACGATCTGCTTGATAAGATCTTCGCAGGTCATCAATTGAATCCAATGTCGTGTAGATATGTATGCACTGGTAAAGAGGTGTGAAATCAACCTTCAATTTCTCGCTATCGAGAACATTGGCTAACAGCACGATGTTAATCGACAGATTGGGGTGGGGGGAAGAGTAGAACTCACTGTCAGACCGCTCTTGGATCACCATTTCCACTGCGCTTCCAACACGGCTCAACCTCAGCATAGGATCTTTATCTCGACGCGATCTCCACTTGCGCGTCCGGTAGTCCATTGCTTCCAATGCCAATTTACCAACTAGTCCACTGACATTCCGAATCTCCAGCAGCCATTGCTTCATAGAGGCTGTCACCGCATTCTGAATTTGAATCCGCAGCGAAGGCAGAGAGGACAGGAGATACTGGTAGAATGGCGTCTGGGACAGCGAATTCGAAGGCAGACTCTGTATGTCTTCCAGCGACTATTGGCTCCTTTCAGTCACCTTACGGGCCACAGAAGTGGCGTTACATACCCGTAGGGCACTCCAATACTTCCCCTCCTCGATTAATTCGCCGATTCGGTTCACAACGTCCAGGACTTTCAAACAAGCTTGCAGGGTATCAATTGCTTCATCAAGTTTAGCTGCCGTCTTCTTCGACTGCAGTAAAGTTCTTTTCTTCTCTACCAAGCCTCGACCGACCTGAGACACGCTGGCGTCCAAAGTTGTAATCTTGTCTCTGAGGTTGTTAGTATATGACTTGACTGTGAAAAGAGTCGAAGCCGAGGAGATGAATTCTTGATAATTGTCCGTGCATATCTGCTCGATCTCGCTATCCTTCGTTGCAATGAGAGCCTGAAGATTGCGCAGGTATGCTTCCTGCTGACGGTTCGCATGAATCTGCTTGATGATAGGTCCGAGTTGTTCAAGGTTCTCAGAAGATGAGGATGGATCGAGAAGATGTATTTGTTGCAGTTGTTGGTCGATGTTCTCTTGGGTATATTGTGGGCGCCTTTGAAGAGCCATGGTTGCAACTACGACTGCTAATTGAGTATTGTCCCAATTTGGATGCCAGGCTGGCGTTTGTTTGGCAACAGCCTCTGATACAAACAACCAGAGTGACGCGGCGGACCGCCTTCTCCCGGGACCTTCGTGGTTGCTTTCATTCTTACCTGTTCTACCACCGCAGTACTTATAATCTATTTGGTTCTTTCCTTCTGGAACTTCATCGGAACCCTCATAGCTAGCTTAGGGTTTTGCTGACACCGTTCAACCTCCGTCCAGCACACGGTCTTGCACGCAAATGTCGGGTCTGAGGTCTAGCGGCACCCATCCATATATGGTACTACGGGTGTGCTCAGAGACAAATTGTCTGTTGATCCCAGTGTCCTTCAATCCAAACGCTCCCGCACTCAGGCTGTTACTAAAAACCTAGTCACTTCTGCACCGTCACGCACGAGCAATGATATCACGTGTCTCGCAGAACAACTGAGCATAAAAATTCTTCATGCTATGTCAGCACAGCAAGACAAGCAAGGTTTGCGACATCGACAAGATAATAGTTGGTTCGTGTGCCACATGCTACATAGTGATATAGTACTCAAAAACATCCTACAGCAAGCAAAACCATTATCTCCGTCACGGTAGGCTCGGCCGAAGTTTAGCCGAGACCCAAGGGACACGGTCAATTAATTTTAGGGTCAATATTCCAGGGTGGTACTAATACAGTGACTCGGTAATTTAGCAGCATGAAGCACACCCACAACGAACATTGACACATCTCTTGGACTCTATTGTTCTATATTTCGACAAATAGAGATGGATGCTCTCACTTTTCACGTGGATGCCGTGTAAGTCAAAGTTAAACTGTCCAGGAGACAAATTTGAACAGTATCGCAGTTTGTTTGATATGGACGGTACCCTCGTAGATTCGACAGCAGGCGTGATCGGAGCCTGGGAGACGTTTGCTGAGACATATTCCGGCTTAGATATTCCAAAGATCCTGAGTAGTGAGTAGCTTTTAGGCAGGATCTTCTGTTGCAAGTCACTTCTCTTCGCAATTAGGTGCACATGGTGTTAGGACCGCTGATAATCTGAGGAAGTACTGTGGACTTACGTCTGAAACGGAACTCGAGGTGGTCAATTCCTCAGTGGATTCACGCGTGATACTGATTCATGTTCATGTCTATCAACAGAAAGAGGCTGCGCGATTCGAAGAGGCCATCGTTACCTCCTCCACAGCTAATGGCAGAAAGGGTATCACCATTTTGCCTGGAGTTCGCCCTATCATAGATGAGGTGAATTACATACCATACTACTTCCAGTGCGCTTAATTGTTGATCATTACAAAGCTTGCTCCCGGAAAGAACAATCCCAAGCCATGTTGGGCTATTGTTACATCTGCAGCCCGTGCCTATGCATCAGCTGCTCTAGAGATTGGTGGAATCCCGATCCCAGATGCCTTTGTGACTGCTGAAGATGTTACACAAGGGAAACCTTAGTGCGGAATAGTGTTATGCGTTGAAACATTCAGAACTAACTGAACACCTTCACTAGCCCTGATCCATATCTTCTTGGTGCACAGAAATGTGGAGTTTTGCCGGAAAAGTGTCGGTGATTGTGTCAGAACAATGTTGAGGACATTGACCCGTCATATAGGTCTTGTTGTAGAGGATGCTCCGTCAGGCATAGCAAGTGGTCTTGCCGCTGGGTGTACTGTGATTGGGTTGATCACATCGCACACCAGGGAACAGATGGAAGCCAGTCGCCCAACATATTTAGTTGACAACTTGTCTAGGTGCGCGGCAACTATTGGAAATCTATCGCGTATTCAAGCTTTCTCATTGTCTTAGCGTGTCAATGAAGATGGGGGCAAATGGTGGCATAGATGTTGTTGTCAACGTAGATTAGTTGGATTTCATGGACGAAATAGAGTGTACAAGGCAGATGGGACTATTGGGCTCTGGCACCGGAGTAGTTGAGGAATAGTGAGCTTTTCTAGAAATTTTACTGTCAAAAGCACCATGGGGGACAATTCACAAAGGCACTTCTTAACGAGCGACTATACAAATCGTTGGGGGGCAGCGGCAGGGTGAATCCGACCACGAGGCAAGTTGATAAAATCTGCGCGTCTATCATGAGTCAAAGGATTGGCAAACTCTCTCTCTGACCGAGAAAGATTCAATGGCATCCCGCATTCATGAAGACCATGTAGCCGTTCAGCTACCTACTCTACCCACTAAAAAGGAAAAACCCCGGGCTCAAATGACGCTCGAGGGTCATGAAGCATGGGTACGTGATGTGGCTGTCATCCCTGGAACTCGTCTCCTCGTTACCGCATCGCTTGACAAAACTCTTCGACTGTGGGATCTAGTCAAGGGACAACAAGTTGGGAAGCCCTTGTTGGGTCACGACGACGAGGTCTGGACGGTTGCAGCATCTCCTAATGGGCGCTGGATTGTGAGCGGAGCGGTGGGCGGAAGCATCCTGGTCTGGGAAGTGGCGACGAAAAAAAGCGTGTCCGTCTCGTTCAAAGGACATAAGAAGTGGGTTTCGAGCGTCGTCTTTGCGCCAGACAGCAAAACATTTGCAAGTGCATCGGATGACAAAACGGTATGCGTTTGGCTGAGGAAGACAGGGGAAATTGTCCTTGGACCATTCCAGGTGGGCAGTAATGCGTGGTCGGTGTCATACTCCTTCGATGGGAGCAGGCTAGCAGCAGGAACGGGGGAGCACATCATCATTTGGAATACAACAAATGGAAAAGAGCTCCTCAAGATAGAACAGCAGGCAGTGGGTGTCGCGTTTACTCCAGATGGTCTCCGTCTGGTCAGTGGATGTGTTCATGACATCCGAATCTCAGATGCCGCAACCGGAGACATCATCAAACAGTTCGATGCACACACTGAACCCTTTCAATCACTGGCCATTGCTCCCGATGGCACCAAAGTTGCCAGTGCGTCAATCGACGGCACGACACGGTTCTTTGACCTGACCACGTTCGAACCTATTGGCGAGCCATTGGAGCATCCTGATGCGGTGTATTGCGTGGCCTTTTCCGATGATGGTCAGCTTGTCGCGACTGGTTGTGACGACGCGCTTCTTCGCGTGTGGACAGTTCCTCAAAGCGATTCAGATAAGGAGTCCGAACAGGTGAGCAAGTCCGATTCATCCACTGCAGATCATGTAATGTTAATGCTGGCTCTGGACGTACAGCCCCAAAAGGTTCCTTCATCCCCCATACGCATCCTCGTACACACTGACTATTGATGATATACAGGATGACCGCCGCCTCCCTCGTCCATCCATACCGATTGTACGTTTACAATCGTCATGTCGTACCATCCCTAATTTTGCTTCCGCAGGACATTATTCCGCGTTTAGAGTCGCGACCAGTACGTACAGGAATCCCGCGCGGGTTCTTTGATGATGTAAGTCGTCGCGTTCAGTCAACTCAATACATGACTGAGTGCATGTCTAGGCTGAAAGAACTTATCCACCCCGCCGATCCGCGGATGGAGGTTCACAGCACCCTACACGGCACTCCCGCATCAAGGACCTCGTCAACCGTCTCCCATTTCGCAGGCACTTGCAACAAGCACTGCCCGAGGAAGAACGTTCACGCCACTGGAACGGATTCTCGCAATTCCTACGACAGCACCTTTCCTTCCGTAGGTCAAGACCCAGCCAGGAATCACAGGAGGTTGAAGTCGCAGCCGGACGTAAATTCACTGTAATGTGGTTCTTTTTACACCTCTTGCTATTCTTGCTGATTGATACCCTACAGCGTCTTGCTGTTGTCAAACTGCCAGAATACAAGAAAGCCAATGACACCCGACATCTAGCTAGAGGGCAGCCCGGTGTGTCGCAGAGCACGACAGCGAACGACCCATTGCCTGAGTCGTCTGACATCGATTCACTGCCAGATGTGCATTGGTTCAAGGCGTTCTTATGCTATTACTCGTGCTGGTCACATGGTAGATTGAGGATGCCTCCGCGATGGCGCTTGGAGCGTGTTGACCTTCGCCGCCAGGATCACACGACAAGTAGCACTGGTCGTAGTTAGTTGTGCACTGATCGAATCCCTGCAATCAAACTATGCATTGTATCATGTCAAACCTGATGTTGGCCTCTTAGACTTCTAGTCCTTGTTCTTCGTGGGTGTCCTGTCGCACGAGCTCTAGCATCACTTGAATGATTCACACAGGGAATTATATTCTGTTCCACCCATGTAGAAATTCATGTACTATCAAGTATGCGAGCTGGAAAGCGAATATAATGATATGTTAGATCCTTTTGGATGGAAAGATGTCCCGGAAAAAGGACGGAAAAAATACCAGGAAGACGGGCGAAAGCGACGGAAACAGTGCAACAAGAAAGAAAGGATTAAGAACAAGGATATGTGGCCGCCTTTTCAGACTGATAGACGATCTAATATTCACCCTCCTCTTCAACATCTGCAGAGTCGGTGCCGACTTCCTCGTAGTCCTTCTCCAGCGCTGCCAAATCCTCACGAGCCTCCGAGAACTCGCCCTGCAACGAAGTATGAACAAGCCGAGGACACATTGAACGATATACATACCTCCTCCATACCCTCACCAACATACCAGTGAACGAATGCGCGCTTGGAGTACATCAGGTCAAATTTGTAATCTGGAAACCATTGTTAGTGTTCCACTCGAGCAAAGTGTTAAAAGGGATTACCTAGCCGACTCCAAGCGACAGAAATAGCTGTCGTGCTATACGAAAAGAAATGAGCAGCAGTCTACACCATATAGCGCATAGTCCTACTTTGAAAGCATGCAAAGACTGCGGGTATTCTTGGCAAGGTCACCGCCTGGGACCGCAGCGGCAGGCTCGTTGCAAATGCCCAGCTAAGGGAACACATCAGTCGAGCTTGTCAAACCTAGGCTAGGTACACACCTTGAAGCCAGTCGGGCACCAATCGACGAACTGGATGGTTCGCTTGGTCTTGATGCTGGCGACAGCAGTCTGAACATCCTTCGGCACGACATCACCACGATAAAGTAGAGCGCAAGCCACTGTTCGAGGATTAGAGATGCGCATGAAAGGGCCGTGACACACATACTGTATTTGCCGTCCTTGGGGTCACATTTCACCTGAAATCACGTGAGTAAATTATGACTCGATGTATGGTGCCATCATACCATCTGGTGTCCAGTCTCAAAGCAAGAGAAAGTCATCTCGCTGACAGAATTTTGTTCATGAGTCGCCTTCTCAGCGGACAGAAGTGGGGCATATGTTGCTAATGGGAAATGGATACGAGGGAAGCTGTAACTGTTCAACAACTTGTTTATGCCATGGAGAGCGCGATGGTGCTCACGGAACAAGATTGGTTTGGAACTCGTTAAGGTCAACATTCAACGAGCCATCGAAGCGGAGCGAAGCAGTGATCGATGAGACAACTTGAGCAATCAAGCGATTGAGATTGGTGAAGCCTGGCTGAGAGACACCAAGATTTTTCTTGCAGATATCATAGATAGCCTCGTTGTCAACCTGCACAACTCAATGAACACAGCAGCACAAAGGATGGATGAGAAGACTGACCATGAACGAGCAATCAGAATGTTCAAGAGTCGTATGGGTGGTCAGAATTGAGTTGTAGGGCTCAACTATCGAACTCGACAATTGAGGTGCAGGGTAAACGCAGAACTCAAGCTTAGACTTTTTGCCGTAGTCCGTAGAAAGTCGTTCCAAGAGGAGGGCACCGAAACCAGATCCAGTGCCTCCGCCAAACGAGTGGAACACAAAGAATCCTTGCAATCCTGAACAGTTGTCAGCCAAGCGACGAATCTTATCCATGACTGGATCGATCAATTCTTTTCCGACTGTGTAATGACCACGAGCATCTGAATACGCAAAGGCATGAGCTGCCCATAATGGATATGCAACTTGATCTGTGACCTACAATTATTTGCTGCGTCCTCCTTGCCCGTGATCATGGTCTCAGGGTGGAACAGAGACCTGTAAGGACCGGTCTTGACCTCATCCACGGCTCCAGGTTCCAAATCAATGTAAAGAGAGCGAGGGACGTGTTTCCCTGAACCAGTCTCGGAGAAGAATGTGGAGAACCCTGCGTCAGTCTTGTGAGCTTCATCAAGGACGCGACCGTCAGGCT
Source organism: Suillus americanus (assembly GCA_016695465.1). Classification (NCBI taxonomy): domain Eukaryota; kingdom Fungi; phylum Basidiomycota; class Agaricomycetes; order Boletales; family Suillaceae; genus Suillus; species Suillus americanus. Next base: position 683,433 of record MU177898.1, read on the forward strand.
ATGTAAAATATTAGACAACGGTATACTTGGAACGTGGTACGAACTTACGCTCAAGCCGTGTTCTAGGGTGTACAGCTCCCCTGGCCGAAAGTTAAGACGACCCTTATGACGCGCAAAAGGCACTCACAGCAGGCATTGCCAATCTGAACACCAGCCTGACCAACATGGAGAGAAATGACTTCGCGCATGATGAATCGTTAAGAAGAGCTGATGACTGGTATACCGGTTTGTCGTGACGGGAGGGAACAGAAGTTACTGAGCCAAATGTTTCTACTTCAAGTGTTCAAAATTTCTTAGAAAGAAATTCTCAATTTGGACATAATCTTGGAGACGACGCCCACGGACCCGGATCCGGTGCATTGCGACCGATAAAAGAAATTCGTAATTCATGTTCCAGGTAAAGTGCGTAAAAAACCTCGAGGACAAGCGGGATATAATGGACGGTATACGTAAATCGTGATGGCAATGGTAATGGTAAAGAAATTATGCGGGAACAAACTTCCGAGAACGAGGAGGATTACATGCATCTAATACTCGCCAGCTTCTTCAACATCAGCCGAGTCGATGCCGACTTCCTCATAGTCTTTTTCGAGAGCAGCAAGGTCCTCGCGAGCTTCCGAGAACTCACCCTCCTCCATACCTTCACCAACGTACCAGTGAACAAAGGCGCGTTTCGAGTACAGAAGGTCGAACTTGTGATCGAGACGACTCCATGCGGTTGAGATGGCAGTGGTGTTTGACAACATGCACATGCTACGAGAGACTTTGGCAAGGTCGCCACCAGGAATGTGAGCAGGTGGCTCATTACAGATACCAAGTTTGAAACCGGTGGGACACCAGTCAACAAACTGAATCGTGCGCCTCGTCTTGATGACACTGACAGCTGCGTTAACATCCTTAGGTACGACATCACCACGGTAGAGGAGAGCACAGGCCACTAAAACCGCGTAAGTAAAGTAGGATCCGCAATCAAGAGTGACCCTTACTGTATTTGCCCTCCCTAGGATCACACTTCACCATCTGACTACCCGTTTCAAAGCATGAGAAGGTCATATCAGCAACAGAGTTCTGCTCATGGTGTGCCTTCTCCGCTGAAATGATGGGCGCAAAGGTGGCAAGAGGGAAATGAATGCGCGGGAAACTGACAGGTAGATTAAATGTAAACATGTTGTATTAGTAGTAATTGAACTCACGGAACAAGGTTGGTCTGGAACTCGTTCAAATCAACGTTCAACGAGCCATCAAAGCGCAGAGATGCCGTTATGGACGAAACAACTTGCGCGATCAATCGGTTCAGGTTCGTGAAGCCAGGAGACGAGATGTTAAGGTTCTTTTTGCAGATGTCGTAAATTGCCTCGTTGTCCACCTAAACCCAGGGTAAGAGAATGTGATACAAAAACCACGTAAACTCACCATGAATGAGCAATCGGAGTGCTCAAGGGTAGTGTGCGTCGTCAACACCGAGTTGTAAGGTTCAACCACAGAGTTGGCCATTGTTGGGGCGGGGTACACGCTGAACTCAAGCTTTGACTTTTTACCGTAATCAGTTGACAGGCGCTCCAAGATAAGAGCACCAAAACCAGATCCCGTTCCACCACCGAAGGAGTGGAAAACGAAGAAGCCTTGCAGACCATTGCAGTTGTCTGCAAGACGGCGAACCTTGTCCATAACCACGTCGATCTGTTCCTTGCCGATAGTGTAGTGACCACGGGCGTCTATGACACACTAAATATAGCTACATTTCGAAACGATACTGATGGACTCACAGTTGCTGGCGGCATCTTCCTTACCAGTGACGAGGGTCTCTGGGTGGAAAAGACTCCTGTAAGTGCCCGTTCTGACCTCATCGATCACATTCGGCTCCAGGTCAATGTAGAGTGACCGCGGGACGTGCTTGCCCGAGGACGTCTCCGAGAAGAAAGTGCTAAAGCCATCATCGTTAGCAGAAGGAGATCCTTCGACCAGACGGCCGTCAGGCTACAATAAAAATTTGAGTGAAAGCGCGGGAAATTCCCAGGAAAGATAATCACGCTGAGACCGTGTTCAACGGTGTACAATTCCCCTGTAAAGATACATAATCAATAATCAGAGCTTAATAGAGTCAAATTGGGACGAATTGCATGTGTCTGGCACGCGCCGAATGTTGAAATGAAAATAACAGAGGCGATTGCACATATCAAAAGTGGCGGGGCACTTACAACAGGCATTTCCGATTTGAACACCGGCTTGACCGACGTGGACAGAGATGACTTCACGCATTATTTCTGGAAAATTTGGGCTACAAAGTAGGACGATTGTATATCAGCAATCATACGACACGGAAAGACGCGTCTAAAAAGCTTACTGGTTTGGACGTGAGGCGAGGATGGGGTGATGGTCCAGATCAAAGGGCGCAGGGTTAAAAGTGCGGCGAACACATGGCGCTTACTTAAGCTACCAGTTCTCACGCCTCCTCATCAGTACGTTATGTGCACGATTCTCTAGGCGAGTTTGGCGAACATGTGTTGTCCTTCTACGTAGTCTTTACAGACGAGTCCAAGCGTCTGTTTTTAATAATTACTCAACGCGATCATCAAACCCTGCACTCCTCTCCACTACCTACTGCGGCCGACTTCAGTGCTAGCAGCCTTATCTCCAGTCTCCATAAGTGCATCTCCTACGCATCGCGTGTCCTCCTTAGCTTTCACAGCAACCTTACGTCCGAAGTAACTAGAGCTAGATTAATATACTGACATGCGCGAATCCGAATGTCAACTTACCTCATGATGGAATGCCACATTTGCATTCCGTGAATGCATCGCATACCAGTGCGCACCTGCTGCTCTGAAACCGACTGTCTAGGAGGTCGGAATGGGGCATCATTGGGACCAAAAGCGGCGAGGACAACGTCCACTGTTTTCACCCTGGGAATGGTCTTGTGGGTGGCTGGCGCCGTGTGATAAATGCTCTTCTTAAGCAGAGCAAGCGCTTCTCGCTATAGTTGCTCAGTAAACACCAAAATCTTAACAACAAAGCTTACTCACTGTGTCTCGTCTCGCAGCAATCGCTGTAGGTGGTGGCTGTTCGCCCACCAGGTCTAACGGCCCCCATCTTCTATTTTCTTGAATAGCCCCATGTGCGGCACTCGATCTCCCAGCTCTTGGCCTCTCAACAAGATCATCCTTCTCTCCCGCCAGTAAGAGGCCCCGTAGCCTCGCATTCTTAATCATCGAGTCGGCCTTCGCTTCGATTTTTTTCCTATTCTTCATTACTTTGGTTGCGCGGTACTTGAAACGCCTGTCCCACTCCTCTTGACCTTCCAGCCACTTGACAAGAGTCTCTTCCTTGATAATGCCAATCTCTGATGGCCTCAGCTGTAGAGCTGTAATATCCTCTTTCGGTTCCATGGAGCGAACTCGACCATTGATATCTACGCGCTCACGAATCATCAGCACATCTCCCTGCCAAAAGTGAGCATTTCAGTGACAGAAAAGCTGCCAAGCGAATTCTCACCGATCGGTCATTCATGACGCAAGGTGGTACGTCAGGCCCGGGCGTTTGCTGCAGAATGGGGAACGGATTTTGGTCAAGGTGCTCTACCGAACGTCGGGTAACATGTTTCGCAAATTCCGCAATAGAATGGTAAGCATAGTCCGCCTATTCGACTCGTCAGCGAATGAAACATAAGATTATAGCTATCTCACACTACTCGTGAAGGTGAAGACCGTCAAAACATGACACATTCCTGGAGCCTTTGTTTTAACGAACAGTCTTGAATGAAAAGGAGTAATGTACCATCATACACTTGGAGATGGACTTTGGTGGGCGTAGAAAATTTGTGCGCATTCTCTTTCTGCCTTGATCCGTCTCTAATTACACCCTCTCGTGCAGGGTACTCGGTTGGATTGGCTGCCTTGTGTGCCAGATATACTATTTCGTCGCGAAGCACTTCTCCATCGCCTGCCAAAATATACAACGGGCAGAGATTGCCTAAGGAAGCTTGAAGAATAGGTGAGACTAGAGGATGCGACAATTGCCTTCGCAGACAATAACCGTCAACGAATGGAAGAATGGAATGGAGAGGTATCTCACTCTGTAGTAGCATAATGCTGGATCTGCGACCGTAATTCCAGCGGAACATCTTGAGGATTTTTCATGAGCACCTTCGGAGGGTTGGGCTGCCAAAAATCAATGTCATCAAGATCAGGGATTGAATCCGAACTAGGTCCGCGCTTATTGTTCACGGCAAGGTCGTCAATAGGTATCGCATTACTTGGGTTTTTGTTCTGCTCCCGGCCTCGCCCGTGCCCTCCGCCAGGGGGATAACACTTCCCTCCATCAAACAATGATGCTTTCTCCTGAGATTTCAGGGGAACGCTTGATGCGGAACCACTTGATGTTTCTTGCTTGGAACCAACAGGCATAGAATCACCATGCTTCTCAGCGTCAGTAGGCGGAACCTGGGTACTGCCTCTTGTAACATTTTTATTGACACCAGGAGTGTCCGTATGACACGGCTTCAGCAGTGGATCAGAGTGTGCACGGGCGATGCGACCGCCTTCTTTGATTGGATCCACCGGCCACAACACAGAGGGCTTGTTCATGAATCCATGAGGAGGTATGATATCCTACCAGTTGAATCAGAAAGGAATATCCTGCGCCTGTTCAAAACTCACCGTATTCGTATTCGTATGGATACTAGGAAAACTGTGTGTCAAATCTACCCACGGGCTGATGAGCACCGCTCCCGCTGGTAACGGTCGACCCAAATCCCGTAATACAGTGAGCATTGTGAGGCATAGTGCGCCACCTGCCGAATCGCCAGCGAAGACGATTTTTGAAGGAGGAATAGGTTTGTGGGTAGCGTCGGGAGGTGGCTGAATCAAGTAAAGATCTTCATATGGGCAAAAATTCGGTCATCGCGATTTCAGTTTCAGAAATAAATAGTAATGAACTCACAAGCTGCGAGGACATCGTGTAGGGGGCATGGCCATGGGTATTGTGGTGCCTTCCTGGAGAGAAAGACTATGTATAGCATGAACACGATAAAAATGTTGACGCCTACCGATAGTTGACGGTAAACGCACGCCCCCGGATTTTATGTGCTTGGAGAAAATAAGCAAATATGCCAGGAACTTATATGAACATACCATATTTGATGACTTGATAACGATGGGTATCTAGAGGCTAGGTTAAGTCTGGAGGTATGTACAAGGTGGATTGATATTCACTGATAGACCCCCAATAGTATCCGCCTCCATGAATGTAAAGCTTTAGTTACGGCAGTTAGACGATGCGTCAAGCAGAACCAGTAAACTCACCATCGTGGTCTCTAATTGCTCCATCGACATTGCAAGCTTTTCCTCTTTACTGTACTTCCTCCCGGAATCTATGTGAACGTTCTCGGGCAAGTGTGACTTCTCGGCAATCCACTCAGCATCAATACCGTCTAAACCACGAACTTGCCACCACTTTTCACCTCCAACGACACGTTTAAGGTCTTCGGGTCCAAACCATTGTGTCAGGAGGTCCGCAGCCTGGTTGCACGACTGCAGTGGGACGCGCACAGGGGCAACAGCAGTCCAAGGCGGAGCAGGTACATGAGTATTCGTACTGAGGAGGACCATAGTTAATGAAGGACCTTGAGAATATAAATTGAACCTCACAATGCTTGGAGAGATTCCACAGTGTTCTTTGTGCCAAGAAGAATAAATGATTTAACGATGTGAAATGCTCTGGAAAACATCAATGAGTAAGAATGTTGACTGCAATAAAACGCACTCGTCAAAGAAAATGTCATCGGTGGCCTCTTGTTGCTCATCATTATCCTTGAGTTTTTTTGTTTTCCGTTTGCCATGAACATAGAGGGTCTTGATGACGGCTAAGATACATAAATGACTGCACGGACAAATGAGACGGTCCACCTTACTTGGAGTAATATGCGTTGCCACTGAGAATGTAGAGAGTGTCATTTCTGTTCAAGGGACAAACCAGAGTGTATGTGGCAGATGTAAGAGGATGTGTCAGTAGCCGTATCGCAGCCCAGTGACGTCAGGGATACCAAGCATGAGCTGGAAGGACGGAAATGAGCTTTGGCGGCAACTTTCGCGAAACGTGGAGGTGAACGGAGTAGTCTCGACAACGGCTATGCGGTCCTGAATCACTGCTGCGGGGGACGAAGGATCGTAGGCATCCGGAGCACCTGCAATACAGCTCCTTAATTATGACCTCCTGAATAATGCCAGCAAGTGCAGCATGATCACGTTACTGAGTAAAGCCTTTAGAAACAAACAAACGCTCATAGAACTTCCTTTTTGGTCGACCGCTCTCCAAGCATCACCACTCATTGTCATTCTTTTTGCAAGAGTTTGGCAGTCCAAAAGTCTGTCATCGAACTGGAAACCAAATGATTACATTCACACCTCTTTCTGGTGCCGCTCGGTCATCGCGAACTGTTCCACTTGCGTACTTGCTACAGGTTGACGATATTCGTATTCTCCTCGATTGTGGATCACCTGACTGGAACCCCGAGAATATTGAAACTGAGTCCGGGAATGGGGTGACTTATCCTTGGCAAGAGTACTGTGACATAGTGAGGAAGTAAGTGACAACTGAAATACAAGCTGCATGGTCTAACATTAACTAGGTATGCTCCAGAGATTGACTTGGTTCTGCTATCTCATGGAGACCTCGCACATTCTGGCCTGTATGCCTATGCATACTGTCACTGGGATCTCAGAGCCCCATGCTATACCACACTTCCAGTCCAGGCAATGGCTCGTATTGCAACAATGGAAGATGTGGAAGGAATTCGAGACGAACAAGAAGTCGACGTTGAGGAGGAGGAGAATAGCGAACCTGCGGCTGCCGAGGGGGCGGAGAGCTCTGAACCACGTTCTCCAAAGCCGAAGAATGAACCCAAGAAGTTTGTCGCTACCGTTCAAGAGGTACACGAAGCATTTGACGCGGTAAACACCCTAAGATATTCCCAGCCTACCCATCTACAAGGTAACGTTTAACCATGAAACAATCGTGGGCGGAACATTGATATTTACGACTTTCAGGAAAGTGTCAAGGTCTAACCATTACACCATTCGCAGCGGGGCATACATTAGGCGGAACCATATGGAAAATAAGATCGCCTTCCGCTGGAACGATCGTCTACGCCGTGAACTTGAATCACATGCGCGAGCGACACATAGATGGCACTGTCCTCTACCGTCCTGCTGCAGGTGGTGTCTTCGAACCACTTGCTCGACCAGATCTCTTCATCACAGATGCCGACCGCGTGAACGTCGTCACGAGTCGAAGAAAGGACCGCGATGCTGCTTTGATAGGTCCGAAAATTCATCCCGCTCGAATAAATTCGTGCTGATGTCATTGATGGACAGATGCCATAAGTGCAACGCTGTCGTCCCGTTCGTCTCTTTTACTTCCTTGTGACTCGAGTACTCGTCTTCTGGAGCTCCTGGTGTTACTTGATCAGCATTGGAAATACGCTGATTTCCGCTTCCCCATCTGTCTATTGTCGCGTAACGGGCGTGAAATGCTGACCTTCGTCCGGAGTATGATGGAGTGGCTTGGTGGGACAGTGAGCAAAGAAGATGTCGGTGTTGATGGAAGCGGAAGAACGGGAGGTACAAGGAGGAGACGTGGCGATGACGATGCAGACGACGAGGCGCTGGGAGCATTTGCACTGCGCTTCAAGTAAGTGAAGCTTAAAAGTAGAAGGTGATGAGCTAAAATCACGCTGTACAGGTTTCTGGAGTTCTTTCCTAGTCCGCAGTCCCTTCTGCAAACGTACTCGTCCAAGGAGCCCAAGCTGATCCTTGCTGTCCCTGCCTCGCTTTCACACGGGCCTTCACGACTGATGTTCTCTGATTTCGCCGCGGTCCCAGACAATGTGGTTCTCCTTACTGGTCGCGGTGAAGAGGGTACACTGGGACGTATCCTTTTTGATAAATGGAATAACTCTCAGAGAGGTGATGATAAGTGGGACAAAGGTAGAATTGGTAGCAACATCATGATGGATGGAGCCATGACTCTGAAGGTGACTTGCATGGTTTGTACCTACATGGCATGTTACTTATCTATCTACGCCTAGATAAACTCCAAGGTTCCCCTTCAAGGTGCAGAGCTAGAAGCCTTCCTTGCAAAGGAGAAGGCGGCAAAGGATAGGGAAGCTGCTCATCAAGCATCTATGGCTCGTAATCAACGCATATTAGAAGCGGACGAAGACGAGAGCGACGAAGATTCAGACTCAGACTCGGATGAAGAAGACGAAGTCGAACGCGCACTAGACGAAAGCCAGATGGATACAGACGAAATCTCTGATCCTGCAAATGGTTCGCCGCGAAAACGGAAAATTACTAAAAATGAGGATGATGCTGACTGGGGGCTTGACATTGACGAGGGATTAACGAAACAACTGCTCTCCTTCGACATTTACCTTAAGGGGAACGTCTCCAAAGCAACATCATTCTTCAAGAGCGCTGGTGGCCAGACCCACCGTTTCCGTATGTTTCCCTACGTTGAAAAGAAACGGAGGGTGGATGAATACGGTGAAACTATTGATGTTGGCATGTGGCTCAGGAAAGGCAAAGTATTGGAAGATGAAGCAGACGACGAGGCAACCAGGGAGGCAAGGCGAAACCAGGCTGAAGGCGAAACTGAGGTAAAGTTTTTAGGTGGAATGAATAATCATTTAACTGACAAGCCTAATGCAAGGCCCCTCGTGAACCTCCTTCGAAGTTCGTTACTTCAGAGGTTGAGATACAGCTTGCTTGTCGACTTCTCTTTGTTGACATGGAAGGTCTCAACGATGGTCGCGCGGTGAAGATGATTGTCCCCCAGGTGAACCCCAGAAAGATGGTCAGTAATTACGTCGATCCGACATTTTATATGTTAATGGTACTCGGGGTAGATCATCGTCCATGCCCAAGCTGCTGCTGCCGATGCTCTCATTGACAGTTGTGCGAACATTCGGTCCATGACGAAAGATATATACGCTCCTTCTGCCGGAGAAACGGTGCAGATAGGACAGCACACCAACAGTTTCTCAATATCCTTGAGTGATGAGCTATTGAGTACTATCAAAATGTCAAGGGTAAGTGTATTCCTAAAACTTCGAGTCTATATGAATGAACGTCTGGTAGTTCGAAGACAACGAAGTGGGCTATGTGACCGGACGCGTTGCGAGCCACTTCAGTTCCACCATACCCATTTTGGAACCCTCGGGGCCAGCGATACCAACGCCGAATACAAACATACTACATACCCCACGAATACTAGGCTCTAGGCCGATTCAGATTTTACCGCGGTCGACGATGATAGGGGAGCTCAAGCTGACTGCACTCAAAAGCCGACTGGCCTCAGTCGGTGTTCAGGCCGAATTGGTTGGTGAGGGTGTACTAATTTGCGGCGCTGGGGCGAGGCGGGATCAATCCTCTAGTTCTATACAAGACACAGTTGCCGTACGCAAGACAGGTCGAGGAAGAGTGGAGTTGGAAGGTACCGTTTCCGACATTTACTATATCGTACGCAAAGAGATATATAATCTCCATGCCTTGGTAGCAACATGATGTACTGTTCCCCAAACTGGAATAATTCTATCTATTTAATGCAACATTGTTTTGAGCGCGCGCAGTGAGATCTACAATCTGAATATTGGTCGCACATGCTGAAATCCGACTACTACGTAGCTCTAGTGGTGTTGGCCCTGTCGTATCGTAAACTAGTCATATAAGCCTGTTCACATCCCCTTTCCAACATCTTCTTTCAAACTTGCAATGCGGTTGAGTACCAAATAATCGCCTTGCCTAATTCCAGGAGTAACATCTGAGGGTTCCTCCAGAGCACCCAAGCGAGAGTCTGAATCTACTGCAAGGTACGCGACACGCAGACCTTGAAATCGTACACACTCCTTTCCGACAAGCTGCTCCGGCGTGATTTCTGGAGTATCCGCACCGTCGGACCCCGCACCTGGGATGACTTTGGCTTTGGCCGATCTCGCCCGAGCCTCCTCGAGGGCATCGGCGATAGATCGCTTTGCAAGCGGCCAGAAGCTGACTTCCACCATGGCGCCCTTGATGACTTCCATGCTGTTAGAATTGATATCAGCCTTGAAGTCAGGGACAGCCGCCAGCGGGTTATCGCTCTTGAATAGAGGGTGAAATATCCTTGTCTCGTCGATGCGAACAGGGCTTCCAGAGGATGCATGTTCTGCAACCCACTGGATATATGCCTTGGGTTTCGGAGGAGTACCAGAATTTTCGAGACGACAGAAAACCTCCGTCACCTCACCAGTGACTGAATCAGTCTTGTACGATGTACATGTAATTGGGTAAGGTGCTTGGAATAGACCGACACTCTTTCCAGGAGCAAGGCGGAAATAATCTTTTGAGTCTTCCAGCCTAAAGTCATCTGCGTCGATGTAAATCGTGCGGGTGAATGGGATCTGTGAAGATCCGAGTTGGGGATTCTTGGGATGGAATGGTTTGTCCACCATTACAAGGTAGTCGTCGGGAACGTTCTCAATAATGACTTTGAGAGGACGCATCACCATGAAGAGACGCGGTGCACTGCCTTCCAGGTATTGCCTCACCGTTTGTTCAAAGCGGGCAATTTGGATGTTTGAAGCAGCCGTTGAGACACCCAACGTGCTGACAAATGACAGAATCGCGCCCGGAGGTACGCCTCGCCTTCTGAGGGCAATGAGGGTGTAGAGACGAGGATCGTCCCATCCGCTAACGTAGCCTTCATCTACCAGCTGCAGAATCTTTCTTTTTGAGTTGATCGTCCCTTGAAGATTAAGACGACCAAACTCTGATTGCCTCGGTTTATACACATCCAGGGCGTCACAAAGCCATTCATATGACTGGCGTGAAGCAATGAATTCCGTAGTGCAGAGGGAATGGCTGAAAATCCATAGGTCAAACAACAGCAAACGAGAAAAGGGAGCCACGGTACTCACGAGATGTTCTCGAAGCTATCCACGAGGCAGTGTGTATAATCGTAGGTGGGGTATATCTTCCATTTATCCAGGGTACGATGGTGGGTTGCATCTAAAACACGATACGCCGTGAGATCCCACATCTGAGGGTTGCCATCCGTCAGATCCATCTTCATCCGGAGATTGGCCTCCTTCGGTCGATAATAACCATCAGTCATCTTTTTGAACTCATCCAGCGATTCTTGAATCGGCCGTGATCTATGCACGCAGGCTTTAGGAGCTGATATCTTTTCGCCCCTGTCAGCTTTGATTTGCTCCTCTATAAAGCAGTTCACATTCAACGGATAGTCGCCCTGAGCGGAGAATCGATATACTCACGAGTACAATGGCAGACATAAGCTTTATCGCGCTTTATGAGCTCGACAGCAAGATCGTATAGCTGATCAAAGTAGTCACTGGAATACGTTATTTTCCAGGGTTCGAAGCCCAACCATCGGACAACCTCGATAATACTCTCAAAGTATCTGGCCTCTTCTTTTTCCGGGTTAGTATCATCGAAGCGCAAATAACACTTCCCCCCATGGTGCGCAGCATAACCGAAGTTCACGAAGATAGCCTTGGAATGACCAATGTGCAGATAGCCGTTTGGTTCCGGTGGGAAACGTGTCCAGACTTGGCCATCAGTCGCGCCCAGGTGCTGCTCACGAAGTTCGGGACTGGTCTGAGGGTTCTCTCCTGGCTTGTGCAAAGCGCCCAAGAATCCCTCTTCAAAAACGGGTTTTCTATTGGATGAACTAGAGCCAGCATCAGCCTCTGATACAGTTGCAGTTGGCTGCGGAGCCTTCTCTTTCTTAGAGTCCTGCACCCTGGAATCAGGAGCAATAAACGGGGATTGCAAGGGATGTAGTATACCTTAGTTTTTGGCTTCGCAGCTTCTTTCGCACCAAAGGTTTCAGTAAACGCCTTCTCGACGGCGTTCTTAACTTCAAGGGGGTTCGCCCATCGAAGAGCTGGGCTGGCCTTGACTCCGCTAATGACGGAACCAAGGTTAGGCCAGCCAGTGACGGTATTCTCGCGGATGTAACTCGTGACTGCGTCGTAGAGCTCTTCGGAAGTGATGCTGAAGCCTGTAACATCCGATCAGCACCGCGATCGTACATCATGATGACCGTAGCTCACCGACACCGCACTCTGTATCAAATTCAAGCTCGTTGATAGGCGCTTTAGATATCTCGAGGTACTTGACAGCAGCTGCACAGAGTAAGTCGGTCACTGGTAAACGTAAACGTTGCATAACAGAACTCACCATTGACCTGATCAACGGATTTGAGCTTGCCATCCAAGATTGCCTTCACGGCGAAAGCCTGTTCGCTAGGTTCTACAGATTCCGTCTTAGCTAGCTGACCAGCAAGTGCGGTGACGACCGTGGCCTGCTTTTCATCAAGGTGAGCTTCAGCAAGATCGTATGAAACGATCAGATTGCGAAGGACATTGGCACTTTTGGCATTCTTTGCCGCTTCTGCTGCCTTGGCCTGAGAGAGACCTATAGACTTAAAGAGGGGGATGGAAGTGTCTGATGCCGCGGCAGCAGGATCAGCCTTGGGAGGAGCCATTCGTAGATGATGGTCCTTAGACTAGATGAGGTTCGGCACAAATCCTATATGTAACTGCAAAGTGTGGGTGCAGTCAGTATAGTAGCACTAGAGGTTTGTAGGCGAAGGGATATGATAATTAGAAAAAGGTGTACAACGTTACATTACAGATCCGAGTCAGGTTAACTTAGGCACGATCAGTGACTCAAACATTTCGTAAACTGATTAGTCAATTTGACCATCTATGGACGCTAGTAAAGCATCTGATTCAGTACTAGTGGGCTATGAGCTCCCCGACCTCGCCCACAAACTGGCGTTGTGGTGAACCGCCTGGCTTTTTCCCCACTATACGGATTTCCATCTTCCTAGTCGCAGTTTCGTCCACAAAAGTATCTAAGCTACCATCTATAAATGCCTCTGACAATTCCACAATCCTGTCCATTACTATGCGTGCAGCTCTCCGAGAAACAAGCGGAAGGAGAGGGAAATCCGAGAATGATTCGTGCTGTGAGCGTACTACGGCAAGCGCAAGTCAGATAAACTCCTACATGGCTGATGTATATCAAATGCGAAGAAACTTACAGATGGTCAGTACTCTCCGTTTCTCGGGCTCCCAGGCTTGCACCACGCCGATCAGTCGTGCGAAATGATCCTTCCACAGGCTGAATTTCTCAGAGTTTATGACAAGCAACTGAGGCAAAGTATCGCCTGGTCCCTGAGGTGGGGATGGGCCAGGGGAAGGGATCGGTTCTAGCCAGGGATCCAAGATCAAGGCTTTATGGACAGGAATGGGTGCGGAGACATCGGGAGGAGGATCCGTAGAAAGGATTGTGAACTGCACAGCTGGTATAAGTCGCTGTACATTTTTAAAATATGTTTTACTTGCAACAGTAGCACCACCAAAGGAATGTCCAGCAAGAAGGACGTCTTTGTCGCATTCGACAGCCTTGGTATCGACGTCGCTTGACCATGAAGACCAGTCGATGGATTTCTTGTCTATGGACTGTAAGCCATGGCTTGAACCTTGGTATCCGTCTTGAATTAATTGCTTAAAGCTACGGAATGCAAGGTATATCTCATGTCGCCTAAAAGCCAGCTGTTGCTGTCGAAAATTAATCATCGTTTTTTCATCATCTGAAGTCCAACTTGGGGGATATCATTCAGTTCTAACTTAACGAAAAATGAAAATGCATACATCAAGTCCTTCTCTCGGACGTAGAGTCTGGGTCCGGTAGTCAATGAAACGAATGCGTGACCCGAGCCATCACGATGCTGGATGGCTAGAACTACTCGTCCCGAGGACGCAAGACGACTGCACACTTGACTGCAGCATAGTAATTATTTTAATTTCGTGCTGCACAAGATAGAGAAATACCTGTAAGCTGTCCGGCTACCGCCCAGACCGTGTGAGAATATTACAAGAGGCCAGCAAGTTGAAGGACGAGTTTCAGATCTAGCCTGAGTGCGCTCTGGAGACGCAGTGGGGCGTTGCCTCAAAAGAGGTGCATTTGGATAAACTGGGATCTAATGGCGCGGCCTGGGTTATCCATAATATTCAGCTCCGTGGCTAAATTTCGTACTTTCAATAGGCGACCGTAGAGATACACGATAGGCCATAAGAGCCAGGTGGAAATCCCTGGTAAAAATGCTTAATCACATATCCCTATACAAGACAAGCCACAATACCTGCCTGAATAATGAGCATACCCATGTAGAGATGCTTGCAGCGGACTAGAACCGTGAGCTTAACATGCTGGCAGCGTAACTCCGATACTGACCGGAGAAGCCAGTCCAGGCCTTTCTTAATATTGCTGCCCTTTACGTCCGCAGGATAATAGGCAGTGAATACGACCTCATCGAGCTGTAAAGCAGGTTTCACTGAAGGTCCATCGTCACTGTGACCATCACTGTGTATCTTAGCAGTGCCTAGCACTTTCGTGGATACGGGAAGCTTGAAGGTAGTCGTCCCTACCGGAAAACGTCCATGGGATTCCGGTAGAAAAAGCATGAATGATGCCTCGAGCGCTCAGCAGTATATGTACTACTTCGTCGAAAGCTTTCGCTGAAGTTGAATGAAGTTACATTTCCCATTATGGTAACAAAGTTTTGAACCCCTCCTAGCTAACTTACTAAGGGCAGGATTTTGTTTTGATCCATCGACTCACCCCAACCAACCACCACTCAATCAGCTTGATGTCGACTCAGCCTCTGCTTCAGCGCACAGCTTCAAAGCGCATCGCACTTCCAGTGCGCGTGGAGCCCAAGGTCTCATTCGCCAACGAGCGTACCTTCTTATCATGGCTCCACTTCACAGTTGTCCTCGGTGGCCTTGCGGTTGGGCTGCTGAACTTCGGTGACAAGGTGCGTTAGCTAGCTGCCTCCGGTTATCAGGCTCGTTTTAACGTTTGTCCTGCACAGGTTGGGAGAATCAGTGCAGCAATGTTCTCTGTCGTTGGTGAGCACACACATCGTACCAAACATTTTGACTGCATGGTTTTCATTGACTGGTTGAAGCTATGGCTGTCATGATATATGCGTTGTATATATATCATTGGAGAGCTGCTTCTATCCGCAGGGGAGGGCGCGGACCTTACGACGACCGACTTGGACCCGTAAGTTCTCGGCAAACGTTCGTATCGTCTAGCTAAACGATTTAAAACCAGACCATTCTATGCTCCGCACTCCTCAGTCAGTCTAGTTCTAATTCCACGAGTCTTAATATGACCCGATTCCCCCACAGTTGCTATTATCGTCAATTTCGTGTTGCGGTTCACACAGACGTAAAAATACGGTGCTCCTGGTGGTGCTCGATCTATTGAATGAGATTCAGGATTTATATCAAATTTATTCTTGTATAGCCTCTACAAGCGAACACGGCTTGGTTTTTATCGTGTATCCGCATAGCATACACATTATCAGCTACGCTTTTGTCTCTTACCAACTCGCGCGGATGCTGAAGTGCCGATGGACGACACGGACATTGATCGGCGAGACTGAGTCTGAGAATTAGATAGGCATCAACAATATTTGAGACGAGCAACGAACCTGCTTGCGCCCTCGGCCGCTTCGTGTGCTCAGTATACTTTGTGCTCTACCATCGACCTCACCCTCGGCGTCGGCATCGGCATCGGCGTCGGCATCAGCATCAACATCTGCCCCCGCACCCGCGGCTCCATCAACTTCCATTGGTGTTCCTTCCTTGCCATCTTCCTCTGCGCCTTCACTTGCCCTCCCAAGTCTTACTCTCAACACTCGGATATCTTGTTCTACACGATCTACAACCTTCTTCGTGTCAATCAAGGCAGTAGTCGCTTCGATCAGCGACTCTAGTCGTGCACAGTTTTCACGGGTAGGCATGACCAAGCGTGTGGAGTTGATACCCAGCTCAGTAAGAGCCTGGGTGACCTTAGGTAATAGCGCTGCCTTCGGTGCGGGAAGCTTAAACGAGCGAAGGTGCACAGGGGTATGAGTGATTTTCGTTGTCGATGACGCGGGGGGCTCAACCCTGAGAATGCAATGTTGCGCATCTAAAGCAGGGGAATGAATTTCGCGTATCTTGCATTGAAACCCGACGTACCATAAGCTGCTGACTTCGCTGAATGAGCCCTCTTCGGAGGTGGAGGGCCTAGCGAGATGATGTTTGATGGTGTAGAAGGTATCTCAACTTCATTTGCATTCTTCTTCCTCTTTTTGAATCCTTCCGCAGATAGAGCAGAAAGGCCATCTTCTTCAGCAACTATGTCAGGTAGTCCGGAGTCAATGCCAAGCAACGTGCGGAGAAGTTCATCGCGCTCTTTCTTGAACTTGCGTTCGTTTTGCTCCAACCGTTTCAGTTCGATGAACAGGGCTTCTTCCTCGGCGATTTCCTCAGGTGTACGGTCCTCGAGGCTGGCGATGTAGTCTTTCCGCATTCTCTCGCGGTCTGAAATGCGACAAAGTGCAATTAGATCCCTCACCAGGGGATTATAGGAATCACGGACCTTTGTCAAACTGATAACTATTGAGAAGCTGAGCTTTACTCGCCTCATCGCCTGTCCAAGGTCTATTCCGAATGAGTTTTCGGCAAACGCTGTAGTATCGGTCCTTGAGATCCTACTGCAAGTCAGTGCGATGCAACTAAAAGGGCCGTTGTGCTATACTTCAAGAGAGCGTGTGGGACCGTCTGGTGGAGGCTCATAGCGGTCATGTACCACATACCACCGTGTATCGTACTCTCGCACGACGTTAAATAGATGATCAGTCTCGTCTTTCGTCCAATCCTTATCTATAAGAAGGTAAGTGGTGCAGGTATATCGAGAAATGAACTTGCCTTCGAGGAAACGCGTGTATTCCTCTTGTGAGTAGGTATATGATTGAGATTGCACGTTATATTTGGTAAAGGGGTATTCTGTACGTCCAATTTCGAGTACTTGTATAGTGTTGGTCCGATGGTACACACCTGCATCCGGATCATCAGCTGCCTTGACCCAGTGTCCCAGCTGCAACGAATCGGTGCGCCCAGCATTCCTAAATGATCTCCATTCCCTACATGCGCCATGTCAATGAGCACACATACAGGAGTGTAACAGGAGACTTACCACTTTACCTTTCCACCGGACCCAAAATTTGGCTTCTGCTTCAGGCGTGGTTTAGCCAAATGAGCCACAAGAGAAGGTGCAGAGGGTCCAATAAGTGCATAGAGCTCTCGGGAAATGCCCTCAGGTTTCTTCGTGACATGCCCTTGAGATTTTCGAGGAGCTGGTGTGGCAGATTGAACCAGTGTTGAAGAGCTTGGCAAGGATAAGGCGCTGCGTATGTCGGACGCCGAGACTGCCATGATTTCACAATGTACAGTTTGCAGACTTGACGGTCTTACTGCAAGGATGGGTTGTCCTATAAAAGGAAAGCAAGGCAATTTCTTACGGCGCGGTGACTATAGCCAGATGCCCCGGGGCCTCGACTCGCTTATTCCCGGCATGTTTTGTGACGACCGTCGAATTAAACGCAAACTAGTCTTTTTATTTCATTTTGCGTTAGCAAATGCATTGACAAGGTAATGACTAGTGACTAGTTGACTAGTGATTGACTACTAATCATATACAACCCTACTGTCAAGGTCAGGCCTCAGGTCTTGGTAACCACGCCTTGAACATTCCAACTTGAGTCACTCATAGACATCTTGGATCCTTCAAGGTAGGTCTATCTTAAGTAGTCATAGCCAACTAGCACCAGAGCAGATTACAAATGATTCTGCTCGTCCGGATCCAAAACCAATAATCGATTCTTTTGACATTCGGACAGTTCTTCGGGGGTTCAACGATCTCAACTTCGAAAGCGTTCTGGCCACTTTGAAGTGGTTATCACAACAGAATTGAAATCTGTTTCTGTTGGACTGCGCAGGTTCGAAACCTGCTGACGACGAGGTTTTTTTCTGTCGGAACACACCTTGATATTCACTCATGGATGGTTTCGCCGGAGGTTCATCCTGACTGGTCTTAGCCAAGTGGTTACTACAACAAAATTAAAATCGGTTCCTCTTGAACTGTGCAGGTTTGAAACCTGCTAAATGACACGTTTTTTTTTATCAGAATGCACCACGACATTCACTCATGGATAGTTGACTCAGGGGCTCTTCTTAACACCAGATTCTGTTACTCTTGGATTGTGCAGATTCAAAACCTCAGTATTTTCTCTATCGGAACACACCTTAACACTTCAAGAATTGGAGTCGGGTGGAAACCTGCTGACAACATTTTTGCGGTGTATAGATCCTCGGAGGTCCGTCTTAACTAGGCCCAGTCGTTGCCCCGAAATCTCCTTTTTATGAGATAGTCTGTCCACGAAAAGGAATTCATCTTCACCCCTCGCGAGGGTCGTCTCAGAAAACAAGATATACTCCTGAGGTACACACATGCCAACCTAGATTCTCGTCAGACTGACCAAAACTGTCGGGATTAGTCCTGAAGGAATGCCCATCGATGAGGCAGACTGTGGCAAAACCCGCTACCTCCAACTTTGTTGCGGGAACGTCGGTTTCACGTCTCAGGCTGTCCTTTCCAGATACATCCCAGTCCTATACTATATGAGCGGCGCTCAATCTATGTATCATAATGATCATGTTACCGCCCATAGTCACACGTATCTGATAGCCGGAGCAGAGGAGGCTGGAGCATGTCGGCTCCGACTCATTCCTTAGCCAGCTGACGTGCTCCCTGTAAACTCATTCGCACAGTCCGTCCGACTCATCATAATTTACCCACGGTGCGAGACAAACCATTCACCAGGCTGCGAATGACCAACGGAACGTCCGTCACCAGAAGACACGAGGGCATGAGGAATCAAACGATGCGCTAACAGGAAGGAAGGCAGACATGAGTGATACAGCGATGTGAGAGTAGGCAATGACAGGAATTCCGGGACAAGGGACAAACGCAATGGGAGCATGAGAAGACAGCCAAGAATAATCATAGTCGCCTGTTTAAACAGATCAAGCCAGAACAAGTAATTGCAGAGGTTTTGCAGGATCTCGAAATCTACCGCAAAGGTGAGAAAATCACAAACTATAAGACCTACTCCCTGACGGTAGCGGGAACCTTCTAGAAATATACTAGGAAACATACAACCCACCGCAGAATTGACGCTCAATAGACGGCGAACAACAATTACCTGCCAGCCATCATTCTCAGTCTGTCAGGATGCATACCGCCTGGTCCCGCATTAATATTAGGATCATTTTGGTTTGGTGGGGGCGGGCTACCGCCTGGTGGCCCAAAGTTACCATGTGGGGGGAAGGGTGGCATGCTGCCACCGGGTCCGCCACCGTTAGGGCCATTTGGAGGGAATGGAGGAGGTCCTATTGTGTTGTTTGCTTAATCCCTAACTTTTAATGACGCGAAGAGAACGACTTACCGCCTGGGAAACTGCCAGGAGGACCCATTGCTGCGGGAGGTGGCATGCCATCACTAGGAGGGAAAGGTGGTATGGCACCAGGTGGTCCCATCATACCCGGGGGCGGGAAGGATCCTGGAGGAAAAGGCGGACGAGCTGTAAAGAAATTAAGTTTCAGGGTAAGACGACCATTGGATCGGATACTTACGCGGAAATGCTCCGGGAGGACCACCAAAGCCCATGGGAGGGCCTGGAAACAGTGGTGGGGGTGCACCTAGGTGGTGAGGACCAAACCCAAACCCTCCTGGCGGAGGGCCGCCTCCGCTCTCGTACGCTGCAGTGATCTGATCGATTATACTCTGTGCTTTATCATGGCCGAGCGCTGAAATCATGTCTCAATAACCTGTCAGTGTGTGAATGCAATGTTCACTCACATGCATAGTAGTCTCGCACATTTGCTAGATGATTTCTTCCGCTGTTATGAGCTTTGCGCACTACGTGACGCTTCAGAACGGAAACCTAGGTATTAGCAATAAAGTAACTCGCCTGAAGCAGAGTCATGAGTGAGAAAAACATCACAGTAGTCGCAGTAGTGTTTCTATACTACGGTTAGTAGTTATTGCGCGAGATAGAATGATGTGACATACCGGCATGGCCAGGTTACTACTAGTAGTGCTGGCGAAAGAGGGAGTTGGGCACAGGTTGTCTGAGTTCGAAAGACAACTTACTGCTTACCTAATCGTACCTGTGCTTCAATGGATCCTTCATCGTCAGGCATCCAGGAGCCTTTCGACCTTATCAGATTATCCCTCAGCGAACGTGTTTTCGTGAAGTTACGGGGGGATCGTGAGTTGACTGGCGTACTTCATGTGCGTCGACTCGGTATATTTCATCAGCTCGCACGTACTGAATTATTTTGGTTTACAGGCTTACGATGGTCATATGAACCTTATTCTGAGTGATGTTGAAGAAACCATCATGATCGTAGACCCCATCGAAGGAGGTATGGAGGGACAAGGAACCGTCAAAGTAAGTCTCAAGCCCGACGCTGAGCAATGAGTCGTTAGTTATGATGTTGTAGGTGGCCAAGAGAAAAATGGAGATGTTGTTCGTTCGGGGAGATGGGGTTATACTGGTACGCGAATTTTATAGACAACTCATGACTAGTAGCTGACTAGACAGCAGGTGTCACCACCCTCGCGGACTTGAATCCCAGGTCGTATAGGCATCAGACCAGTACTTTCTCTGCCAGTATCTCCAAAACGTCGTACGCATGCCCTTGTAATCATTGGATGGTAAGAAGCAAAAATGCATTTAATACATAGTTCTGATCGAAGAGTGCGTAATACATAAAGCGATTCATTCCAAGATACCACACTCGTACACTTAGGTTGCAGCTATTACAAGTCCAGAAGGGTTGATTTCATTGACATCAGTTGGCACTCCTTGAGAGGTAGTATTGGGAGAGTTAAGATTCATGGTAACTGGAGGTGCTGGTGAAGGTCCAGGCTGGTCTGCTGCAGGATCCTGATCTGAATCTGGGGCTACTGCGCCAGAAGGCCAAGTATCAGGATCTCTGAGCCAACCAGCATGGATGACTTTAATCTTGGACACGCGAGAGAGTAGAAGTAAGATGGTAAAAGAGAATTTTGAAATGATGCGGAACTTACTACGAGAGTTAGGGGAAGGCTGCGTTTCAAACGACCGCCATTTACAAGACCCTTCCAGACTTTCTCAATTCCATCCTTCCAAGCTTGTTCATTATTGACGGCACCTGGCTCACTAAGAAGCTGCTCTAATCTCTGACGAGACGAGGATGGAGGGGAGCGGTGATGGACCTTCGTGGGAGTGAGCCAGAGAGCCCGACGAGCGGCATAATGAGCTGGACCAGAAGGGGGAAATTCAGGGTTTGATATTAAGGATGAGCTGGTTGATCTGTTTGGGGATGGCAGTGGAGTATCCTTTGGGCGATTGCGGGCATCACGGGAATTGAATTTTCCTGCAATTTTGAAAAAACGGGAATTGGCTGGAACAGGCCTAGGAGGAGCTGGGCGTTGTAGGTTAGTGGTATTAGAGACAAATTTGTCTAGCTTGATGTTGGGTATCATGAAAGAGCGACTAGGCCAAGGCACGTATTCAACGCAAGGCAAGGCTTAAAGGACTTAACGCGTATTAAAATTAGTCATAATACAAATTTAGAAATTATTTCCCATATAGTTCGTCAGCAAAGGCTACCGGACTCGGACTGCCTGAGACTTGCTCCTCAATTACAAGCCCAGGTATGCCATCCGCCAGGACTTCAAGGGTCTTTTACCGCTTGAATTCACCGTCACAGTCAACTACTTCTCTTTCAGAGAATGAAGATGACGATATAAACAAGTCTTTGTTTTTTGGTGGTCCAGTTTCCTCTGTTGTATCACCCGCTCAATGGGCTTCTCGCCTACATCACTCCGCAAATGGAGCAATCCATTCACCACACTCTCCCATGGCCCAAGTCCCCCCAGAGGTCCTCATTCATATTCTCAAACACCTACACACCCCCAGAGATCTCTATCATTCACTATTGGTTTCGCGCTCATGGTGCGAATGCTCCGTCGAGCTTCTGTGGCACCGCCCTGCCTTCACAAGACTTTCTACCCTCGTAAAAATGATGAGGGTACTTAGTCGAGGCGACCAGACTTTTACTTACAGTCGATTCATTCGCCGTCTCAACTTCCTCTTCCTCGGTGCCGACCTTACCGACGCCCTATTCTGCCGCTTAGCGCAGTGCGACCACCTGGAGCGCTTGACCCTCGTAAACTGCAACTCTATCTCCGAAGATGCACTTCTTCGCGTACTACCCTGCCTCCCAAACCTAGTCGCTATTGATCTCTCGGGAGTCGTTGAGACTTCTGATCAAATCATCATCGGCCTGGCATCAGCCGCCAGGCGCCTACAAGGCATCAATCTCGCAGGATGTAGAAAGGTCACCGACGCTGGCGTTTATGCCCTAGCTTCTAGCTGTCCCCTTCTCCGTCGCGTCAAACTCAGTGGCGTTGATCAAGTCACAGACGGTCCTGTGTCAGCTCTTGCCAAGTCTTGCCCCCTCCTTCTGGAGATTGACTTGAATAATTGCAAACACATTACAGACACCTCTGTCCGTGACATATGGACCTACTCGACGCATATGCGTGAAATGAGGTTGTCCCAGTGCGTCGAGCTCACCGATGCTGCTTTCCCGGCGCCAGTCAAGCCTCAGGTGACCCCGCGGAACAACCCTTTCCCAGCCGCCCCCCTGAGTCAGGACGAAGGGCTTCCACCTTTAGTGATCGCAAGGCCCTTGGATCATCTTCGTATGCTCGATCTGACGGGCTGCGCGCTTATCACGGATGATGCTGTAGACGGGATTATTTCCCATGCCTCAAAAATTCGGAACCTTGTTCTCTCGAAATGCATCCAATTGACGGACAGGACTGTAGAGAATATTTGTGTTCTTGGAAAGCATCTACACTACTTGCATCTCGGGCATGCAGCCAACATCACGGACCGCTCGATTAAGACGCTTGCACGGTGCTGCACCCGCTTGCGTTATGTTGACTTTGCAAGTGCGTCCTCTTCTCTTTCGCTGTCGAATAAATTTTAATTCTATACAACAGACTGCGTTCTTCTCACTGACATGTCCGTCTTCGAACTCTCCAGCTTACCCAAGCTCAGAAGAATTGGTCTTGTGCGCGTCAGCAATCTGACAGACGAAGCGATATATGCTCTTGCTGAGCGACATAGCACTCTAGAACGCATTCATCTTTCCTATTGTGATCAAATATCGGTCATGGCTGTCCACTTCCTACTGCAAAAGCTCCACAAGCTCACTCATCTGAGCTTGACGGGTATCCCTTCTTTCAGAAAACCCGAATTACAGCAGTTCTGTCGTCAACCTCCACAGGTCAGCGGTGCAGATGCTTATGTCTCGATCAACTGTTGACAGTCCTTTAGGAGTTCAATATGAGCCAAAGGATGGCCTTTTGTGTCTACTCCGGCAGCGGCGTTGCTAAACTGAGAAGCTTCTTGACAGACTTATTCAATACGATCACGGAAGATATGAACGCTGATGATGATGAAACCGAGTACGACGACGACTTTGACGAAGAATTCGTTGAAGGTGCTATGGATGCTGATATGGAGCGTGGAATGGATGGTGATGTTGACGAAGACTTCATGCATGATGGAAGATATAACTTCCACCACACACCTCAGCCAGCTTCCTCAACGCTCCGCATGCATCATCACCCAGAAATCATCACTCCCATCTCGCAGCACCCCGAGCTTACGATGCAGCGTGATATGACCTTGCGACCAGGTCATGTCTCAACTGCCTCATCTCCAGCCGTATTCTCAGCTAACAGTCAACCGCCGCCTGCGCCATATGCTCTTAATCCACAACCCGTAGCGGGGCCGTCAAATCCCGTTACGAGACGTCCTCGCTTTGGTTACCAGCCCGTCATCGAAATTTCCACCTCCCCCCCTCAGAGCGACGTCGCATCCAATCGCAGTACTGGCACACAATCGAACGGAGCGGGTTTTTTCCGCACATATCAAGAGCCATCATCATCTTCCGGTAGAAGTAATGGCGCTCTAACCCCCGATTACAACTTTGCGGAGATAGGTCATGGTCGGGGCGCAGAGCATGATAACATCGACCACATCGGTCCACCACCTCACCAGTTGGCAAGACACAGTTTTACCTCAACGACGTCATTCAATGCCGCTGCGGGGCCTTCGGCCCAGGGCATCACCCAAGTGATGCACTCTGCGAATTTTGATTTTCGCCACGGGCAGAACCCCGAACGTCATGCTTTGATGATAGAACAAGCGAAGATGACTAACAACTACTATCTTACCCCCTCCACCGGATCTTCCGACCGCCTCGTGCCATGGCCACCCATGCGCACTGAGCCCTTGTACGACATCCCGTCGCACAACAGCCATGAGTTACAAGAATCCGTTCAGGCTACTCTCAGCCCTCCGACAGACCTCCGTGACACTGAAGGACGAGGCAGGAGTGTCAGGAGAAGCCTTCGAAACACCTTCCACGCTGCTGAGCATTTTTTCTTTGGCCGTGGCTCGACTTCGAGTGGGCAGGTCCCTGAGTCAAGTATCCCAAACCCCTGGGCCTCGGGAAGTGTAAATAGCACCGGCGATGCAGCTGGGAATGGCGGTCAGCCTCGCTAAATGAGCGCTGAACAGCCCAACGTTTGCGTCCGCAGTAAGTAGACCACAAGTTTATATCAAGCATGGACATTACACGTGTTTTTCCCCCCAAACGCATTGTGCAACCTTTTTTTGTTGTAACCCCAAAACCCGGAATATTTATAACCATTACGCCAGTTGTTGTTGTTCTTTTTGACTGTATCGTTTATCACTAGTGCTGTCGTGTAGGATTTATGGTACTTATAGTGATTATGTGGAGGCAATCAGAGCTGTTCCTGGGTAGAGATGCATGCAGGTGGTTGGCTCTCACGATCTCAACTAAGTAACACTCAACTACTGACACTCGCACGAGTACTGGTTGTCAGTGAGACCCGCTTAGCTACCCTACGCTGTCGGGAAGTACATTCTAAGTTCCAACATGAATATCCGCGCAGTTAGGGTACGCTTGCAACCTCCCGAGGCCCGTAAGCTGCTTATTTTCACCAGGTCGAAGATCTTGCAGGCATGCAAGACTGCAACCTGCACAACCTGCCCGAGAACTATACAATGAAATACTGTTCGCGTGTTTTCGCCTCATTTCTTCAGACCACTGAGACTGACAGAATTCGTGGCCAGATCTATATCACGCGTTATCTTGGCCTTCACTTTCGTATGTGGCCGAGGACCACAATGGACGGATTGTTGGTTATATTCTGGCAAAAATGTGCGTGAAACGTTTCTGCAGCTGAACTGTATTCTAATCGGATCGCAGGGAGGAAGTTGATGAGCAAGAAGGGCAACCTGCAGCTAATCATGTTCCTCATGGACATGTCACCTCAATATCTGTCATGAGATCATATCGTCGACTTGGGCTGGCTAAAAAATTGATGCTTCAATCACGTAAATTCACTTTTTGTTCAGGCTTGAATAATCATTGACGTATTCTTTTATTTCAGAGGAGGCGATGAGCAGCATCTACCGCGCGGCATTTGTGTCTCTCCACGTCCGCAAGTCGAATCGTGCGGCACTAAGTCTGTATCGTGACACGCTTGGGTTTAGCGTCAAAAATATCGAGGAAAAGTATTGTAAGTTCCTAGACCGCTTTCTCACATGATCATTTGATCGCGCGTTCTTTAGATGCCGATGGAGAAGACGCATATGCGATGCAGCTCACGTTCGAGCACTAATGCGAAGGAGAATGTGGGCAGACTAATAGTTTACAGCTATATATTTGACACTTAACGAATTACTGTCACTCTTGCTGGCTACGGTTTTGCATCGCTCTCCACCTGATCGGGCAATGTCTCTTCCATTGCAGCAGCTGCTTCAACATCCTTCTGAGCCTCAGTATCGTCACTCTCAGTGATACCTCTAGCTGCCATGACAGCTTCCCGAATGATCTTGGCCGTATCGAGCCCTAACTGGTAGTAGCCATGGTTAGATTTCGGATTAAACATATTGGTGTGCGCTTGGATTTCATCCGCAGCCTGATGATTTATTGCGGGAAGGAAATGCGCAGCTATAGGAGATGTTTTCTGAGGAAGGATGACGAACGTCCTCGGCGACGAGAATGAAGGTGGAGCTGGTGGAAGCAAGGTGTAAAATCTAGAATGAACCAGAAGTCAAGGAAGGCACGTAACGATTCTTGCTCTAGTGGACGTACGAGCGGAATGTGACCCCAAGGTGTACCTGTACATCATTCAAATCTCGCATACGTTTTCGCAATGCTTCCTCATCCCAGAGGTTGCGAACGTAATTCATGTGATCAGTAGCCCAGCTGTATCCAGAACCAATGTCGTCTCGACGGTAGTATGCTGTTCCAGCGGCTGCGCTAGCCACCAGCGCTCCACCAACAGCATATGCTGCAGGAGCCCACTTTGCCCAACCACTTTCCCCAGTGGGGGTCGCTGCTATTGCAAGAGGGGGTTGCCCAGAGACGGTTGACGATGCTCCTGTCTTGCCAAACAATGAAAACACATCTGAAACAACACTGCGGGCTGCATCGGCGTATTCCACAGCCTTGGTTGCACTATTCTTGAATACAGCGGGGTGAAGACCAAGGTACTTCAATAGATTAACGGCAGTAGGAGAATATGAGATGACGGTTAGCTAACTCACGGGAGTGTCGAAGGCTATGCACGCGATGATTTTCGGCCACAGCGGAGCGTTTTTATCAGGTCTGGAATTCACAAACGCAAGTAAAGCGTCAGCAGCAAGCAGCCCTCCCATGCTGAATAACATCAATCGGATTACAATCACCATGCTTGGATGTCTGCTCACCTATGGCCACATAGCACAATTTTGGTTTTCCCAGCTCCTCCCCCCTGGCCGTTTGCGACTTCTCTTTGTACGGTTAGAGTAGTCAGCCAATCAGCGAAGTGTTCTACTGCGGCGTTCTGAAGGGGAGTCTCCATCTGCATGTAAAGTTGAGCTGATCATCGCGCACCAATTGTCCTTTGGTCTACACGGCTCTTAGTTAGCGGCCTAAACGGCGACGTGAAGAGAATGCCCCAACCTCGTATGCAGGAAATAATATACATTCCACCTTGAGGTTCTCTATTATTTCTGTCAGGACGTGTTCTATCCTCGAGGGGAAATTCTCGAATGTCGTATCAGTTCCCTTGAATCTGTGCATTATTAACTGGGAAGCCTTCCGAGTCTGACTTGCATTGTTAACACTAACCCATGTATGAAGACAACGAGAAGGAGGTCAGGAGGAAGCTGTTTGATTCTTACTGTTGGGATCGGACGGTCCATGACGAAGTCGGATAGGTATATCTAGCTGTTAAACTCCGCGATGCGTCCTCTGTTCTGGTGTTGCACAGTATGTATGTATTTGCATTTTCCTTCTCTACATGGAACTGGTACTCATCACCTACACATGAAACGTGTGCAAGCTTGCACCCATCATCACAAACACAATTTGTTGTTGTGAAGCAGCACAGTCTGTGAGCCCATCGGTCCCGAAGTTCTGGTTATAGCTACAAAGTTTTCGGCAGCATCCATCCATCCATAGCTATTAAATGAAATGTACTTATGTAGAATATCGGAACAAGCTCGTGATGAGATCAAGGTAGTGCACTGCGTTGAGCTCTAAGTTAGTCATAGGTTGAATGGGTGGCGGTAGAAGCCGTACTAACTATTGTCAACCATGAAACACAGCTGGCCCAGTCATCCTCTAGTATCTACTACGCATGGTGCCATCTTCGAACCGATAACATCAACTATGGCGTCTCCTTCAGATTGTCTGTAAATACTGATAGACGTCCTCGTTCGCTATTACTTGCAAGTTAAAATAAGTCTCATTTACCTCAGGTATGTATCCAGCGTCTAGACAGGGCACACACATTACGATGCTTTTTGTATTAGGTCTCCATCTTATTGGATCCCCATCAACTATCTTCCTACTACCATCATGAACAACAACCAGGTGAGTCTGCTCGTTGTGTCATGCTCATGCATTACTAAACAAATCCCTAGTTGATCATCTACTCTCAGATCACCGTTAGCTACACAACGAGGTCGAATTGACGTCTTGCATGGTGTAAC
The DNA here is from genome assembly GCA_016695465.1 of Suillus americanus. NCBI lineage: Eukaryota > Fungi > Basidiomycota > Agaricomycetes > Boletales > Suillaceae > Suillus > Suillus americanus. The sequence continues at coordinate 711,537 of MU177898.1, forward strand.
TGCGACGTTTGCAAATGTGCAGCTCCTAACAAAGGCGGCCAGAACGTCTATTCATGCCAGCGAGGAAGGCTATCGTCGAGACCAAAATCTCGGGGCGTCTGCAGTGAACCGACTCATGCTGTTTGGTCACATCTTGTCAGCGTAGGTCAGCGTACATTCGTGAGACCTTTCTTCTGTCAACACAGTTTTATGCATTTGACGTCCCAGACATGTCCGGAAAGGCGGCTCTAGTCACCGGTGCTAATTCAGGGATAGGCAAAGGGACTGCCAGAGTCCGTCTCCTATCAACGCTTTGGTATTTACCTCATGCTGACGTTTTCATTGTTAGGTTCTCACAAAAAATACACTGCTTGTCACGACGGGATCGAGGGCGAGGACGCTATTCACGACCTGAAGGAGAGCACCGGGAAAGAGGCGTGTTTCTTGCAGCTCAACTTGGAAAGCTTGAAGTCCGTCAAGGCTTCGGCAACAGGACGGCTAACGCCTCTATTTAGGGGGGAACCTGTACTGCACATCCTATTCAACAATGCGTGAGTGCTGCCTAGCCTGTCATCTCACCATCTGCTCACCGGCACACGTCGCTCAGTGGGGTAATGGCTCCTCTCGAGATGCTGACGGACGACGGCTATGACTGCAGCTTAGCACAGATGTCCCTGGCTACTTCTACTTCGCGAAAATTGCTATGCCTGCACTTCTAGCGGGCGCTGTGCAGTCCGTGCTTGACCTTCGCACAGATTCGTTCACACATGGACAGCTGTACACCGCACTTTCAAGAGTGCAATGTCCGTGAGACGTTCGAACGCTATTCGCAGGAGGGAAAGGGGAAAGGACAATGTTAAATGTAGCGTATAGAGGGTCATGTAGGGGGTGTGCTGAGTCCTAGGTCTTGATAAATCTCCACCATTGTATACTTTCTTTCCCGCAACTTTGTTCCGTGTAAGGTGGTCGATGCACCAGTACTGTCAGAATTGCATCGATTACCCGACTGCATCCTCAACCACTCCATCAGAGCCACTCCAAAGCCCTCCTTCACCAAGTGTTTCCTGATGGAAGAGTCCATCTCGGAGGGAAATTTTAAAAATATCCAATTTGGATAATTTTTTTGATCACAGCCCTTTGTGAAGTACTTGCGATCCTGACCGGCTGAGTTATTGAAAGCATGAGAGAAGGCGTAGCAGGGGTAGCATGACAGCTTTGAAACCCCAATGTAGCTGAAAGGGGGGAAGGCAGGATTAAGGACATGATACCTGAGGAGCAGGGCTTCACAATGGATGTTATTTGTGATGCTTCGAGTCAAGGATTTTGTGGTGGCGACCTGAAATGGGAGGGAACCGATGATGTTTGAGACTGCCTCATCCACAGAGTCATCGTCTGCAAAACCAAGACCCATGACAATCTGTCGGACAATATCATTTGAGAGCGTGAAGGTGTTGCTTTCAGATACAGTGTCAATTTGCTCTATAATGAGGCTGTCAAGAACACGTCCCATTCGGTGTGGGTAGGCGATGTTGGTCAGGAGTGACTGAAAGTGATAGCTGAGGGAGAAGACCTTTGACAAGTATCTGCGGAGTGGAAACACCTCACTGTTGCTTCTCTCCACTAGGCTGTATGTCAACTTCAATGGGCACAGCAAGGATATAACAACTTACTTATCTCCGTCTCCCATAAGGCAATCCTCGAGGCAGTGCCTTCATCCTCTAGCATTCTCTGCATCTCCAGTGCTGATACGGTAATGCAGTTTCCAAGCTTCTTGATAATGGGAAGGACCCTCTCGTCCTGGCTGTCCAATTTGGCCCATTCAAAACAAGCCACAAGGATGTCTGCAGCTTCCTGGAACTTCTGATAGTCGCTAGCCTCATCACTAGTCCATGAGCCCCTCTTTTCATCTGCAAACTTCTTCATGCATGGAATGACTTCTGTTTCGAACCAAGTCCGTCTCTTTATGACGCGCTGCCTGAACTTGCGCCAGGAAAATCCATAGATGTTTTGCAGAAGGTTATCCTCCAAACGGTGTGTTTCGGTACTATTTTGGGGCATGGGGATGTCTAATTTCTCAGTCCCTGCTTGCAGGGGCTCCATAAGGGAAGAACGTACGAATTTAAGTTGATTGAAGATGTAACGGAGGTGCGATAGGGTTTCTTCACTGACACCATGGTTATCTGCAATATGAAGGATGCAGTGGTTGGCTTTCAATGTGATGGAGACAGCGATAACTTGATGCCTAGCATCCTGAATGGAGATTGCTGCAACTGCGTCCAATAGAGCCATGATTCGTTTTGATTTCTTTGCCACATGCTCAGGGAAATCAAGCAGTAGATTCCGGCGTCTGGTATCAGACAGGTCTGGAACTGTGGCTTGCTTTGGGTATAATGTCTGCAGGATGGCAAGCAGGGTCTTTTGGTGATTCTTGAACACGAGCCATGGTAGTGGCAGCGGTGATTGAGAGAGGGTAAATAGGGGTAAATAGTGGACTTGGTCAAGTACTGGTGAGCCAGAAATACCGTGATATGTTAGATAACGGTTGACTCCCACCATGACCATCATTCGACAGTTTAATCGACATTCTCCACCTGGACCTGTCTTGCTCTACGGGTCCTTCCAACGTTGACGAAGCTTGGATCAGGCAAGGCAAAGAAGATGGGGGAGAACAGGGAGATTGCAGGGAGCAGCAATACGCCTGGAGGTAACAGTCAGCCAGGTAAGGCCTTTTGATTTGGAGGTAAACTGTATCCTAAACAGCTTGGCTTGGAAGCCTGTGGGAGACGAACGCGGTGGAGTGTCCGGAAGTACGAGATGGCGAAGGCGCCACGGTTCACCTGCGCGGCTACTGGTACAAGCTCCGGCGCGCCAAATTCGTCGGAGTCAACGCATACCTCAAGCTATGCATCACGAGCCTATGACTTGAACGCATATATGAGCTGACTTGCGGCACTAAGCTGGCCATCCGCCCCTCCACCAACCTAATACGAGGATGGCAGGCAGGGACAGGTACGGTTCGCGCAAGTTGCGCAACTACCAGATCCGGACCCTGCGTCGCATGAAGTTCTTGCCGTGCTCGTCTTACTTGAACCCACCTTTGCTTGATGCCAAGTGCAAGAGAAAGGCATCCGAAGGCCCTGCCAGTGGAAGTGTTGAGAAGAAACAGAACATCCGCGACGGTGACTGCGACGTGATTGCTTGGGGCGGGGCGGGTGGTTTTCAGTTTCACTTGTTCTGGGCAGCCCGCGGTCAAGCTTTCAACATGGCTGATCGCCCGTGCTATGCTTTGCTGTACGGTGCGCTTGTCACAAAGGTCACGTCTTCAACATGGGCAGCTGCTGCTTTATTCTCATTGCCACTCCTCATCCTTCCTTCAGCGATTGACGCCACATCTTCCGAATCACGGCTGGCTGTCCTTTGATCTATGGCCCGCCTTCCGCTTCATCCGTTTGTTATTAACAGCATGCTGCCACCACAGCGCACTACTTTTTTGTTTCTGATACCACTGCGTTACTGCTCGATGCCACGCCTTCAGCACGGCTGACTGTCCTTCAAGCTTCGTCCATGACCGATCTTCTCTTTCACCTGGGGCTCATCGATGGCTGCAGGCTTATATTCTATGCGATTATGTAGCTTGCAGTTAGGAACGTCCACCCTGAATTTGAATGCTCATTTATAGTCGTCGCGAACGTTCAAGGCGTGCGATTTCCGCTCGTCAAGCCTGAGGCCTTACAGTCTATTCAGAAAGTCTTGACTCACGCGTTTGTAATGGTTCAAAAACAGTAGAATTCATTTAAATCAGTTTCGAGTTTTTTCGTCTCTAGACTTCGTCCTTAGGTATTGTTAATATATTAGCAGTTCTTCTCAGACGCTGAGACTTCGTCCTTAGTTTCTACTTCTAACAAGCAGGACATTAATTAATGGGTTGGGTGACAAAATTTTGATATTGGAAATTGAGAGCAAGAAAATTGAAGACATTGACAAGGATACAGGACAAGACTGGGAAGGGTGGTGACGGAGACAGGAAAATGGGAAGTGGAAAGGCCTGGCGGGGTCGGGAATTGGCGCGTCAGCGGCGCTACGATACTGTATTACAAGGATATTCACAAAACCACGTGATATTCCTTAACTTTGTGAAAGCTCGTATGACTGGCTCTGGTATAGTGCTTGCGTCTGAAGCACCAAGGAAGAGGATTGTGCAGAATCTTGTGAAAGGCTCGAATTAGAAGTCATTTGAGAGTCTTGCGACGATTGGGAACGCCCGAACGCCGTTTTTGGTGCGGTGCCTTTCGGCAATGGCGAAATATGGAGTGTGCCAGAACGGAAGTGTCTTCCTCTGTCATTTTGGGTCACAACGGGAGATTCTATGCACTCAACGTCCTCACTCTTGGCAGGCGGAGAGAGCGGCCGAGGCTGGCTAGCGGGAGTGTGTTCAGGATCAGATTCAGGCCACTGGAGATCAGCATCAGCTATGTCCACAACCGTGCTCGCAACGATGGCGGCTGGATCCTCGGAGATAGACGATGCTGCACCTTCTGCTGCACCGTTGTGAACCGTCTCTGGTACTTGCATCTGGATGCTCTGGATACTAACGTCCGCTGCATCCTCCCGTATGAGCTGTCGCTCTACTGCATCTTGCGATGAGCTTGATGAGTCAGTGCGAGAATGTTGCAGAGACATATTAGCGTGTGTCTGAGCAATCTCGCTAAGTCTACTGTGTCGCCGATCAAAGGAGTCAATTTGAGCTGCAAGATTAGGGCGGAATAAGAGCGTGCTGAGGTCTGGTGATCGCGGAAGAGACGCGACAGACGATGTGTCAGCTGGCGACGACAGCTGAGCAAAAGATGGGAAATCGGATGCTCTCGCAGGAGCAGGCAGTGGCGGTATTTTATTTGGCGGGGGAAACGAAGTTGATTGACGGGAGTTAGGAGGCATTAAAGAGGTTGGGCTCAGGATTCCCGATGGAGGTGCTGATGAGGTGAATGGCTGGAAGCCCAACAAGCCTTGATCCGTAGAATATGAATGTAATCCGCCTATGCACAGACAAGCAAAATTTGTAAGTTGTTGAAAAAACACGCGAAACACGCGTATCTCAGACAGGCAAGTGACATCAAGGAGACGCACCGTTGGAAAGGTGCACTGGCACCGAGCTGCCCGACGACTCGGTCATGCTTTGAGCTTCCGCTGCCTCTTTCTTTCTCATGCGCACAATTTCCTTTTTGCTCATTGGCTGAAGTTCCCAGATATGATCATGTCTGACATGAGAAGCAAGCTCGTCAACGGTTGAGAAGGTGAGTCTACACCAGTCCCAACAACAGAAGAATGTTCGTGGTGGAGAAGGTTGTGGATGAGATGAATCTGATTGAATCATAGTAAATCTAAGTCATGCGAATAGACCGCGCAATGGTTGCAATATGTGCGCACCAGTGACCAGTCCCACACAAACTTGCAGCAGAACGGATTAAGACGTGGAGTTGTTTATCTCTGTTTAATTCAGAAGTTTCCACCTGCCATATTGGTACTACGGACGTAAAACGTCTTATTAAGTAGTGACGAGCTCGAGCTACTACTACTGGCGTCAACATGCAATCCCATTTTCAAGATTCTGATATTTTATCTTATCTTCTCCTTCCTCAGGACTATGATCCTCTTCCAAGCGTCGATCCCATCGAGTTTTTGAAAAGACATCTACACGAGCTACCTCCCAACATCATACAGCGGTTCTCACTCGTCACAATGCCGAAACAGCGAACAGCGATCACTGAGATACGCAATCGAAGACTGAAATTTACTGAATCAAGGCCACGGTCTCTGAGCTTCGCGGTTGCCCGAAATACCTGGCCAACACTGTGGCAGGGCAGAGAGCGAAGAGGACAAGAGGAAGGGAAGGAAGAGCAGGAATGGGCAAAAACAAGTTTCCTAGGTGGTGGTGCAGGACAACAAGTGGGCAACCTGGCCAAGCTACTCGGCGACATGGAGGAGGAACGGGAAGCGGAGAGAGTACAGTTTATACGGAGAACGCAGGCGAACGATGAATTTATCCCGGAAGAAGAGAGTGACAGTGAAGAAGACGAAGACGAAATTCAAGAGTCAGAATCTCCAGAAGAGGCTCAGGCGTTGTTTGAAAGACGCATAAGGGAACGATTCATATATGGTTTGCTTGAAGTGAGTCTTGTCACTCCGCGTGAAAAGCCAACTCGAACAAATTTATTGTCAGGGAGCAGATTATGATTCAGTTGACTGGGATGAGTGGCTCGATGTAGAGGATGATAGAGATGCAGAAGAGCGGTGGTTTGACGATGATTAACGGACATCAGATATCTTTAGTAGATTCTCGGTGTCTTTCTGCCGGGATGCTGCTCCAGTAGGACGTAAACTCCGGCAGAGCTCCGGATGCTGCTTGCCCTCATCCATCTCGTCAGCCCACCCTAAAGCACCTAAAGCATGGCTGCCCAGGTTCATCAAACCCCAAGCCTTTCATCCGATATTCAACGAGCACTGCAACAGGCCGTCGGCGAAGTCAATAATGCATTCACGCAATCCCAGGACAATCAGTCGAAAAAGAAACGCGCCCGTAACGATTCGACTGGTGGAACCCCAGTAGACGAGTCTCAAAAGAGACAGAAGCGAATGAAAAATACTGATGATGTTAATGCGTTAACTGTTCAAGCTAGTGAGGAAACCATCGAGGTGGAGAATGATAAAAAGAAGAAAAAGAAAAAGACCGACAAAGGGAAGGCAAAGGAGGTCGTACAGAACGTTGTTGATACTCTCAGTCCTCAGTTGGTGGAAGAAGCACCAGAAACCCATCCAACAAGCTCGGTCGATTTTCTGAATGCTGTTGTTGCTGCTGCATCCGCTACAGCTGACGCGCAGCACCTAGATGTTTCACCGTACCAAGCACATTCTTCTTACCAGGATCATCATATCATGCCAAATCTACAGCATGATCACCCATCACCTCCTTACATGACGTATCCTCCCATGAATTTCCCCTTTCCTTCTCCAGCACATCTGTACAGTCAGTCTTCATCGCATCCTGCAAGTATTCTTCCCAACTTGGGGTTCCCCCTCCCCGACGCCCAATTCGCATCAAATGACGAGATTCTCCGTGCATTGCAAGAGCTTGACATGTCCAAACTTGCCGGCGTATTGAAGACATTGGGTGATGCCGCTGCTGCAGCCAATGTACCTCTTGGTATTCCCCCAGGGTTTATCCCACCTCTACCTGGTCATTCTAGTATACATCCACAACCCCCGCCTCAACCGATGGGACAGCCACCTTCTACATCAGGAGCAATCTTGAATACTGCTCCCAAGTCAACGAAGACGACCCACAAACGTGTTTTAGACATGAGCCTTCCCGGGCCCGATCATGGCAATCCAGATCATGCCCACATGTTGGCTAACAAGTGGATGAACGCAACAAAACTGGCCGAGATGGTCAAAACACAAGGCAAGTGACTTCCAGAGGTGATGGATCATCGCTAATTCTGTACAATAGGTCTCGTTTACAAGAAGGGAAAATTTTCTGCAATTGAAGAGGAACAACTTCGGGCTGCTATTGAAGCTTTCAAAGTGGTGCGGTATTCATGACGCTTGTCGACGCGAACACTCAACATTGTGGATGACAGGGCCGAGGTCTTACAAATGATCAACTCCAGGACATCATTTTCCAAAAGAATGAGAAAGGCAAAGACAATGCGTTCTGGTCGGAAATTAGTGGGTTTCCTTGTGCCGTATGAAATGTCGGTCTAGTGTTAAGATCTCGATTAGCTTCCGCTCTCGCTCTGCGCCCTATCATTGCGGTTTATCACCACGTTCGTAGGGCATTCCATCCCAAGAAACAGCAAGGCAAATGGATGCCCGAAGAAGATGCAGTGCTAAAACAGTATGTTATTTCCGCCCACCTCATTCATTAACGTTTCATATACTTGTTGACATTAGAGCCGTTGCGGACCTCGGTCAACAATGGGAAAAAGTCAGTGAGATTGTTGGTCGAATGTCCTCCGATTGTCGTGACCGTTATCGCAATCACATTGCCAATCGCGAAGTGCGGGTAACGGGCGTGTGGACAAAGGAGGAAGAGGAAGAGCTGACGGCAATTGTCACGGAGATGACGATCCAACAAGGGAAGGATTTTGATAACGATGTCTTCTGGGGCAAAGTAAGCGACAGGATGGGGAATAGGCGCGGTAGACAACAGTGTCGAATTAAATGGTCAGCGCCTTTGATATACGATATGTATGATCTTAACTCTTCTTGCAGGACGGATTCACTGAGCAAAACCGTCAAAAATGAAGGGCAAAAACCACGTTGGAGCGCTCAAGATGCCTATATCTTGGTCCATAAGTACGACGGTAGTCTGCTATCGGTGTCTATATTCTTATTTATATTAACAGGGTCGACTCCATGAACGTTAGGGACGATACTGAGATCGACTGGAAGACGCTCCCCGATACAGATTGGAATTTATGGAGTGCTCACTCACTCCAACGACGCTGGTTGACGATGAAGAGAGGGATTAAGGGATACGAAGACATGACCCACCAAGGTCTGTTCTTCAAGGACCACAAGTGATTATTGCTTATTGCTTATCCTACCGGCAGAAATCATGGATATCCTCCGAGTCAAGAAAGCTCACCTTCCTCCCGCTTCAGCAGCACGTAAACGAAAAATCACCAGCGCAGCAAGCATTGATGAGCCGGCGGACCCAGAACCTGGAGACGCGGGGCCAAGTGGTACACAAGAAGGTGCATCTGATGGCCAGGATAGAGATGCTGATGGGTCAACCGACGATTCGGATGCTTGATTTTATTGCTATAGTTATGAACACCAACATACACTTATTACTACCATAATGCTTCTCAACAAGTTGACTTTGAGCCCAAGCTTTCGACAGAGTTGAAACTTCGCATTGACATCTCATCGGTCAAACAACCCCTAGAAGACCAGCACTTCCTCTCATCCCCCTTCCTCTTGCAGCAGCGAAGCTGATGCACACGCAACTCAGCAGAAAGCCAGCGAACCTTGCAAGCTCACTCAATATCCCAGCACGATAAAAATTGATGAACATTTTTACCTGAAAAATGCGACACGAGATATGGATCTTTCCTCGTGGGGTGTGCGCGAGGATGTGAATATGGAGCGCAGTACAGCTGGTGTGACTGGGAATCGACTAGATGGATTAGGTGGTGGCGGCCGTGCTAATGGCTGATTTGACAGCCTCGTCGCCGTAATAGTCGACGAGCTCCGTGAGCTGGTGGAGGTCATTGCACAATCCTGTAGTTGTGTCCAAGTCGGGAGACGCCGAAGTGTTCCAACTTGATGTGGATTTGTTTACGGAAAAGATTGTGGGTTGACCGGGTATGGACAAGTAGACGCCCCGGTGGCCCAAACAATCATCACACAGATAAAATACAGGAATAGAGGTTTTCATGGCTATGCTACTGCTCCACTAGCATCTGAGAACCTTCCTTCCGCGTGCACACTTCAAGTTCTTCTATCGCCGTCTCAAACGCATCATGAATCGCCCAGATGTAGAGGACATGAAAAGAATTGTCGATCGGCTCCCCCAAACAGAATCAGAACGCCGAATTGTTCGCCACTTGGTTATTCGTGACCCCAATTGCGGGGTAAGTGACGAATGGGTTGCCCCAGAGATGATTTTTTGTCGTCAGCTGGAGTCGGTAGTGCTCTCTGGGGTGACAGACACGTCCGACAAGACTATCGTCCATCTCGCACGTGAAAACTCCAATATACAAGGTCTTGACCTCACTGGGTGCAAGTATGTCACTGACGTGAGCATCATGGAACTGGTCGCGAAAACACCTCCTTTGCAGTGGCTGCAGCTCAGCGGGGTAGTACTCATTGATGCTTCAGTCTCCGCAATCGCCAAGACATTCCCGAAGCTTGTGGAATTGGAGCTGAACGACCAGCCGCTCATGACAGCTGTGTCTGTTCGCGACATCTGGTCATACTCTAGAAAACTTCGCACCTTGACGTTAGCACGCTCTCCTCAATTAACGGACAGTGCGTTGCCTTCGCCGATCAAAACCCTCACTCCTCAGCCTTCTGGGGAGAAGCCGTTACCTGCTCGTCCTCATACCTGGCTTGATCAGCTTCCACCTCTCATCCTACGTCATACCGCAATCGATCTTCGTGTGCTGGATCTAAGTCACTGCCCGAAGCTGACCGATACGGGAGTTGAAGGCATCGTGATACATGCACCATTACTCCGGTCACTTGCATTGACCGGGTGTCCCAACCTCACCGACAAGGCTGTAGAAAGCATATCCAAACTCGGTCTTCACCTTGGCAACCTTACCCTTGCGCATTGCCCACGAATCACTGACAATGGCATCGTGTCTTTAGCACGATCATGTACCGAGCTTCGATCCGTTGACTTGGCATGTAAGAATTATCCAGCGTCCAATTGTACTGCGTGCTGACGAAGTTATAGTCTGCCGACAGTTAACTGATATGGCTGTATTTGAATTAGCTAGCCTAGAACACATTCATCGTCTTGTTCTTGTTCGTGTGCCAAAGCTGACCGACAACGCTATCTATTTTCTTGCGGACCATACCCCTTCATTGGAGCGGTTGCACCTTTCATACTGCGACCGCATCACACTCAAGTCGTTACATCATCTCGTCCGAACTTGTAAGCGCCTCGTGCACCTTACTGCGACTGGTGTGCCCGGTGCAAGGCGGACCGGCGTCGGGCGGTTTTCTGACACGCCTCCCGCGGTATGTCCCAAATCACTGGCACTGATGACGTAGATTCTCATCCCCGTGTCAACCCCAGGATCTGGACCCCGATCAGAAGTCCGTTTTCCGTGCGTTTAGTGGTCCGAATGTAGCGGCGCTGTGCAAGTTTCTCGACAAGGAAAAACTAAGACGCGAACAGGCGGAGGCTCAGAACATTCCGTTTGTCGCGCGATCGGATGATAGCATGGAACTGTATTAGCGGGGAACGTTGTGAACTGGCAGTCGATCTTCAAGGCTTCAGGATTGGTTGGGAGGGTTGGGAATTGGAGCTGGAGCTGGGTGATTGGTTGGTGCGCTATCATACCTTATGTTTCCATTTTATTCATCGTGTCAACAACTTACCTTGCATATTTTACGTGGTTGTGCTTCTACTAGGCCTCCACACTATTTCGATAATGATAACACAAATTGCATCGCAGCCAACGTAATTCTTCTGGTCTTCTGAATCATAGGGGCCGGTCAACATGCTTAGCGGAGATAAGTGGTGGTTCACAGTTGCGCATAACGACCTTGTGAGTCGACTTATTTCCCCACCACGCGCTGTATAGGAAGAGAAGGTTATCACACCCGAAACCAACCCGAGACATTGTCGGATTGGCTGAAGGATAATAGCACAGATTTCATTACAAATGCAAAATATTCCTGCGAATATACCAATATGCCTGGCGGTCAGTTTTCGTGCCTCAAGGGCTGGTTGTTACTCGTCATCTGACTGTAATTTCATAACTGCGGTCGCTAAGCTTCGCTAGCCGGGTATTTCATCCACCCACGTTTTTAACAGCGCCTCCTTCAATATTCGATTCCGGGATGATGATCCCAGATTCGTACATACAGCACCGTTCTCTCAACCCAATTGAAAACATACCGGCTTCACGTATTCCCTCGTCGTGTGATTCGGTTGCTCAACGTCTCTCAGTGCCGAAGTGCTCCTCATAGCCTCATATCGCTTCATCCGATCACGGTTCATTAATCTGAATCAAAGCGGGACCTGCCCCCTGAGGTCTATGCGCTCTTTGTATGCCGCAAGGTGGGAGCATATGATCCAGATATAATATTTAATTTTCTACTCGGTTGAGTGTAGCGCCATTCAACTTCCACTTCTGTTGACTGAGGCATCAGCCATGATAACATTTTTAAAGACATGACATGGATGGACACGGCTAGTGCTTAAAGTTATATATACTTATTGCATAGCATCACTCCAAAAGACTACTTGCGACCCTAAAAATCAATGCACGTGGGTGTACGCGTCTGATGTCGCGGACCGTAAATAAAGTTTAATCTCCGCCAGATCTTGGAGACCAGCCCTCTGACGTACCGGTCTTTTTATACATATACACCCATTAGTATTTGGCCCAAGTACATCACTTCCAACTTGTTTGGACTAATAATTGCATCATCTCCCCTACTTTCGTTTCACCACTCCGTTAATCGTGTCTCCTGGTTAAAATCGAACAGGGCGACGACCGCGACCAAATCGTCGTATAAGCTCGTCACGTTAGCCTCTACAATCCAATCATTGCCAATTCGCTTTCGCTGTCACATCAAATTGGCAACTCAGTCGCTCGCTGCAGGTCATTTTGAACGTACTCAGTCGTGTCTGGCGGGCAAGCCAAGAGGCTCCCCAAGGTTTGTCATCGGTGTTCAACTCCCTCCACTGCCTGGAGCCTTGTCTTTAGCGTATTTTCTCACATGTTCTTCATGTACCGTCAGACTCTTTTGACGAATGGAGAATGGCTCTCACGTAGCCCATTCAGCTCCATCATCTCGCACACGCACGACCTCTCGACGCCCGCGACTACGTACCCCTTCATCACCGACTTCCTCGCTGGATCGCCGGATAGCGCATGGGACTGTTTTCACTTCTGAACCAGTCTTGCCAGTAGACCATCTGATGTCTTTCTCAGATGATGCGTCTTCCGTCCGTGAGATTTCCTCTACAGCCGGGTCTCGTTCTACTCGGCAGTCACCACAGTTTGCCCGGCGGTTTGTGCCTCTCACACCCATAATCGCATCCCCGTTGACCACTCCCGCGCCGAGCATGACAACCAATGTTACCTTCAGCCTAAACTCCGACACAGAGGATGAAATGGACGGAAAATTTGCTCACGGCGAGTCTGCTGCACACGTAGAGATAACTATCCCAACCCCAACTTGGATGGCCACACCTCCTACACCACCTCCAAAATATGCCCACAGATCTTCTGCCTCCATGGCCTTGCGACCAAATTCGTCTTTCGTGACCGCCTCCGCCTCTTATCCGGACTCTACGTTTTCCAGCACATGTGAAGAGTCCTTGGAGCTGACTTTGAAGCGTCGAGCCTCACTTCCTCCAATGTCTATTTCGAAACCCCTTCCTGCCATCCCCCCTGCTGCACCGCCTTTGTCACTGACACCGCTACGAGACAACCACTCCAAGCGAGGGACGAGACCGTCCGGAAGTCCGCTACGTGTGAGTATCAGCGAACACAGTGATGAACAATCACATCGAAACGACAAACCAGCCTTTCAAGCAACACTTCGGAAGAAACCATTGTTTCACATGCCGCAGGACGGTTCAGATAAGGAGGATGACGCCAGGCTCAAGAAATTGAATGACTATCATAAGAATCCACCTGAGGGGGAGGAGTTAAGCTCGGAAGCTGCCGATCATCCGCTTCAGGCGAAGGATGATCTCATAGGAAGCAAAGACGACGTGAGAAAATGTCATGCACTCTTGGAATTACTCTCCACGGAAGTCGGATACCTTTTTGACCTTAAGGTTCTTGTTACAGTGAGTCGATCGGATCGGCCAGTTGTCGAGAGATTCATCGTCGCACGTTTCTTCAGGTGTACCTTAGGCTCCTGCCCAGTCTGACGACTCGTCTACCACATCCCCCCTCCTCTAGCCTTGGGATGTCCCATTTCTCCCGTTCCGCCTCTCCTGCCTTCAACCCACCTTCGTCGAACCCCACTGTCCGCGCACAATCTATTTACCGCCTATCGACCCCCGTACCATTCTCTCCCTGCGAAAATATTCCCCCTGCCCCACCAGCGCTAATCCCTGTAACGAAGGAAAAGTCTCTGATGCGGCATGTATTCTCTCCCGCTGACCTTGACTTGATAACTCGCAATATGGAGGAAATTCTCAAGTTCCATGAACAACTAGTTTGTGAACTAAGGGCACTCGTTTCCCCTCTCGGCTTTCCGATGATTCTCGATGGGGCTAGTGGGGGTGTGACGATAATGCAGAAGGAGTACACGCGCAATTTGGAGACGTTACACTCAGCACTTGATGCGGTTGCTACGAAATTTATTGAACGAGTAGGTGCCATGCGATGCTCCGTGTCCCAGAGTACTGAGTTTACTTTAGGCACATGAATTTCATTTGTACCAATCGTTATGCTCCGGACATCCTGAAGCATTCGACCTTGTCCGAAAAGTCCAACAGGAGTTCCCAGCCGAATGGGAGACGTTCGAGCAATTATGTGCCACCATAGCTGCTGAAATGCGCATCGATAGCTCGCTTCACTCTCCCACCGACAAAGAAGCCGAAGATGGCGATGCCGCAGATGGTGCTCTTAGTGAAAACGAGTTGATTGCAAGAAGGCGACGACATTCGCTTTCATCATTGGACGCGCCCAGTCGTCGGCAGAGTATTTCCCGCGTCAGTTCTAACGCCAACCTCAAGGCATCTGTAACTAGCGCGTCTGAAAGTGGGCACTCAGACCGGGGGCAGACAAAGTCGAAGCTCGTATTCATGGACTACCTCATCAAACCTGTTCAACGCATCTGCCGCTACCCCTTACTCCTTGATCAACTCCTTGATCATCCACGAAGTGCAAGCGGCGGTGGCAGTTCACGCGAGTCAAGCTCCATGTCTAACACGGAAGGCAGATCGCGTGATGTGGAGGTCAATTTGGTGCGAAGCGCGCTGAATGTCATGCGGGCCGTAGCCAGCTCTGTAGATGAAGCACGGCGCCAGCAGGATCTAGCAATCAAGTCCTCGCTTATTGCCTCACGGATATCGCAAGGACTAGGGCTAGTAACGGCATCTTACACTAGACCTGCATCGCACAATCTTTCTTTCGGTTTCCTGTCGTCCCTAGGCCCGTGTCATCTCGCGGGATCATTGGATGTGATCCACTACCACAGCCTCAATGCCAGTAGCAATGGCACAGTCAAAGCCAAGTATCTTGGGGCTTTCTTGTACCCTGGGGGTTACATCATTCTTGCCAAAGTTCATAAAGTAAGGACGTATGAGCCAAAACACTGGTTTTCGTTAGCGGGGTTTGACCTAGTCGATTCGACAAACGACGAAGGTATGTAGATTTCAATCTATGAACATATCGCGTTTAATACCGCCTTCGCTAGCCCTCCTACCGAGTTGGTTTCGCCTTTCTGGGCGAGGTCACATTTTCGAGTTCGCGGCGTCTTGTCGCCGCGAGAAGGATGTCTGGAAGGCTGCTATTCATCATGCCCTCGAACTTCCTGCTGCATGGACGAGTGAACCGATATGCAGTTTTAGAGGTGATTCTAAAGGAGATTTCGTATTGTCGCTGCTAGATGATGCGCCATACGAAGTGATCAGCCCTTTGCCCACTATCCAGTCTATTCCCGAGCTAGATAATGAAGCAACATCTAGCAGAGAAGAGAACCATACACTCTCTGCCCGTTCCGATCCGCCGAGGTCGGGCCGGGCGTCCTACAAAACCGACCCATCTCAGAAATCTGACTCTGGTCATCAGCTTGGTGCTAGCCGTCGTTCGTCAACCATATCCAATAGGACTTATCTCAGCATGTTGTCAGAGTCGGATACGATTCATCTTGTGCGCGCCACTGCCCCCGCACGTGAGCAGGTCGATCGTGGACTCCTTGACGTGTTCTCGGAGAGCTGTCTCTCCGCTCGCTGCTATGCGCATACCCACGAAGAAGAGCTATTTGAAGCATCAAAGGTGTCGCGATCGTTTTCGAGGTCAAGCTCGGGATTGACCATGGCTGGCGCTATGAGTGTAGCTGCAAAGAATCGCTTGACCAAGCGGGAGAGTGTGCTTGTCCCCAGGAGAAAGAGTTACATAGATGGTTTTGGCGACATCCCTGCCGTACCCAGCATCCCATCAACCAAGCTGGCAAAACACCGCCAACAAACGAAACTCAAGATCATTGCTGTTTCAAGGGCTGCGTCTCTGGACGACGATGAAGTGAGGCTAGAGGGTGCCCCAGAGTCGCCTTCCCCTATGTCACAATGTTCATCTGTGTCCGCTTCTGCTCCAGGGTCACTCGCCGCTAGCCCTGTGGTCCATGGGCCACTGTCCTCACCCACCTCGGCGCTGTCAAGTGTGGCTCCTCGACCAGAGCTTGCAGCCCGGAAGGAAACCTTTACGCCCAAGCGGAGCCGTTCTATGGTTGAGAACGTCCGAGTCCTCTTTTCGCGCTCTACATCTCCAATGCTTCCCTTGTCTTATCAGCCATCTGAATCGAGTAGTGTATCAAGTACACCAAGCCTGCTCAAGTGGTGGTCGAAAGGCACACTTCGAAGAAGGGTCCGAAGTGCGCCCGATGTCCCACTCGAGGAGCTTCCCTCAGATGCATCAACAAAGTCTCTCAGTAATCCAATTCCAAGCTTTCACCCATCTTTGGCGTCCGTGGATCGTCCAATGTCTCAACCCGATTTGATGCACTTAAGTCAGTTTCCACAATCTGCCCCTGGTTCGTCTGTTGGGGATTTTGGGGTTGGAACGTCAACTCCAGTGCGATTGAGGACGTTGTTTGGGTCGCCCAGTCTCCGCCGCCGCTCGACTACCGCGGCCTCAGTTTCATCATCCCCAGGAAGCCAGGAGGGAGGATTCACTCCACGCACTGTGCGCATGCGCCGCAATCTTTCGTTTTTATCACGACTCACCCCCATGGCACCGGATACTGTTATGCAGAATTCATGATCATACAACCACACCCCCAAGCTACCATTGACTGACTTCAATATTGTATCACTATTCATCGTCGCATATCTTATTTTTTACCAGCATCGATTCATACAATCCCTTTTATTTCATTTCTTTTCATTGTCCCATGTCGTTATGGTCCTCATATACCACACCATACCGTACATATAGGAATACAAGTTTTGACTCTTTAGACTCATAGTCTCAGAGTGTCGAACCAGTTTTCAAACTTGGACCCTTGTCGTGACGCGTGCACGTGATCAGACCTAGTCAGTCACGTGTGGACGCGCCGCATTGTTCGCTTAGTGCTAAGTTCGTTTACTTGAGTATTGTGTCCTTTAATCATCTCTCCATGAATTCGAATATCTCTCTTAATCTATGGATTTAAACAGCTCTCCTCGTAAGCAAATTCCATTAGCACGTGGGGATGAGACACCTCGTAAACCTTCCGCACCATCTCTGACCAGACGGGTCTTCTATTGCGGGGTTGTGGTTGAGGGTTGTGACAGTGGCAGAAGGTTGCCCGAAGGTGAGCGGTATTGATGACTCCTGAAGAGTACAACTTGATTGGTATAGATGTCCAAGACCTGGTTTTATCTCTAGGAGACCCCTGGTTGAGTCAGAATGATAGCAACATTCTGCCCTCCGCAACAGACACATCGTTCTCAGAACATCACCAGCCCGTGAGTGGTATATGCTAACCTTTGTCTGCAAAGGCGAGACGCTTCGCTTGCTCACACTCAGATGTGGTCTCCTTCATGTCTTAGGACGGTTTGCAGCGTAAACGCGCGCTTACAGATTCGACGGCTCTAACTGATGTGGTTAACGAACTCGTCAATACTGAACGATCGTACGTCAAGAGACTTCGAATATTGAAGAACGACTACGCAGACCCGCTTCGACAATTCTCCCGCAATAAGAACACCGCAATCTTGCCTTCGTATGAGGCTAAAACATTATTCGGGAATATCGACAACTTTCTCCCAGTTAACGAGGCGTTCCTGCTGGATCTCGAGAAGATGGTTGCACCTGACGGTTCCGAAACAGTTGGGGGTGTCGGTGATGTTGCCCTACGACATTTCAAAGATCTACGAGGGTTTGAGCATTATAGACAGTATTACGTCAAGCGAGAGGAAGCCCAGTCAATATTTGAACGCGAGATGATGAAGAAGTCGTCTGGTTTTGCCGCATATGTTGACGTAAGTGTTGATGCGACCCTCTTGGAGATGTTAACCAGACTATTTGCTGCTAGCGGATCAAGTATTCGAACGCTGATACCAGGAATCGCGTTGGTCTGCGCGAGCTACTCATGGACCCTGTTCAGCGGATTCCGCGATATACGTTACTCTTTCGCACCATGATCAAGTATATGGCATCCGGAGATCCACAGCGCGCCAAATTGATAGAAGCCGATGACATCGCCAGCAAGATTGCTCTTGCGGAAACAGATGAACAAACCAAGCGAGCAGCAATTATGCATTGTCTTAACGCAACAGTAGATGGTTTTCCTCCTGGTTTAATTTCAATTTCACGACGGTTCATTGATTGTATTGATGTCGATGATATCGTGCAAGATGGCCCAGCATCTGCATCCACCTCTGTCTCTAGCCTCGCTCTCAACGTGCTGCATTGCACTTTGTTTCTTTTCGACGACAAGTTGATGATCGTCAAGCGACCTGGCAATGGCGAGAAAAGTGGACGTCTGCTAGCTGGCTTGGACGACGTTGACAAACTTGCGAAGACCGGCGGTTTGCCACTGCGCATGAAGAAAAGTGGTTTAAGTTGCAAGGGTGTTATTGATTTACCCGACATCGTTGCTGCTGACGTCGGTGGTGCTGGTGAGTTATCATATGTTGATTGCACACCTTCAGTTGGTCATTCTTTCAGACTTTCATGTATATATCGAGAATCCACCCCAAGACCAAAGTGATCGTTGGTCCGGTCGCTCGTTCCGTTGCCTTTCCGTTGTCTTCCCTCCTGCGCCGGCAAATCTCGATCCTACTCGGACTACCAACGAGAAGGACCGGTTCCTCGAGAATTTATGGAATGCTCAGGCGAAATACAGGACTAAATCAGGACAATCGGTTGTCTTGTGCGCTGATGAGCGTGAAGTAGAGTCAAGAGGAGGAAAAGCTACTATGGCTCGCACTTACTTCAATGTATACCAACGAACAGCCTTTTTGCAAGAGCCCAAAAAGGTGTGTTTCACTTTTGTGCGCTGACCATTTTATTTACATTGCCGACGCGTGTAGACCAAGATCGTCATGCATATAGACACGTTGGGGACCGCAGATCCCATTCCATTTGGAATCAACGGACCGCCATATGTGGTGGTCAGAATACAACCTATGGCGGGGGAGATTTCACGATATACAGTTACCTCCAGCGATCCGTCTGATGAATCGGAGGAAGACATCGTTCAAACCGCAAGGATACCAAGTCGTATAGTCCAAACAAGTCTGTGCCCAAGCCTTGCTTTCCTTTTTGTGATGATTGAGAATTGTATAGTCCATCAATACGGCCTGTTCAAGTTCAAAACTAGCAATGACTCCCGTCCTGCCACCCCAACCGCGAGCTCAAGGTCTCGTGCACATATATTTAGCCTAGACGCGATCTCAAGAAATCTATTCAACGCCATACCAGGTTCTTCCAAGGGTGATTTCTTCGGTGGTTCCATAAGTAGTCATCGCCGGTCGAAGTCGTCTGCCAGCCGCTCGTCTGTCTACACCCAAACAACAACAACGACAGGCGACGGAAGTTTGACCAAGTTCTCTCGTCGATCCAATTCAACGGCTACTGCTCCAACTTCTCTGGCAGACGATGACTCTCTCTATGCCAGCAAATCTTCGAGTTCGCGCAAAAAATTGGTCAAACGAAGTCGTTCACCGGGCACTAGTCGTTCCTCTCCATTGTCCCGGCAGACCTCTCCGTCACGAAACAGTTCCACAACGTCATTCTACAGTGATGGAGAGGAAGAGTTACCGGTTCGTCAGGACCCATCTGACCAAGACTTATCACTGCGTCTAGAACTCGCACGACGCAACAGCCAGAATCAGCACGGAAAGCAGGCCGCGAAGCCTTCATTGGATAGACCACCAGAAGAAACCATCTATGAAGGTAGGGCAAAATATAGTATTCAATTTCGCTGTCCTCATCGATACACTGTAGATGATCCACCTCGGCCTTTACGACCCACGTCTCGAGCCTCTACAGCAGCAAGTCGGCGATCGACGACTCCCCGTCCTACGTCAACATCTCCGGGCAGAGGGACAGGGCGACCTCATTCTCGATTTGGTCCTCGTAGCATCTCCCCATTGCCACCGAAGAGTCCGACAAGTACTGCACCCGATCTTCCATCCATGGATGATGAGCTTGCCTTGGAAGCCCACATTGCCTTGGAATCCCACATAGACTCTTTTCAAGAGGATTCATCTTTCACTGAGGAGGAGGATGCTCCATCTCCGTTACCACGCAGTAGACGTCAGCCATTCGTTGCGACTGGTAACATGGATTCCACGCCGAGACAGCCCAGTTCAACAGCAGGCAGCGTGGAGCCACTCTCGATCAAAAAGAAACCTTCAACCAGGTCTAGTACATATACTCCAAACCGTAAATCATACACGAGAATTTCCCCGCTGTCCAAAGGCACGGCGAGGATCGTGTCTCCGCGCAAAGTTTCACCTCAAATTCGAATCACACGTGTAGGCCACGCTTCTCATTCTCCCCAAGTTGACCATGCAGACGAACTATTACGAATCTCCCTATCTACCAAAGATGATGTACGTAAACAATTCCATCAACTTGTCAACGACTTCATTGACAACATACAGGTTGAGTCATCACATCGTGTCATTAAACGGATGAAATTGGACCTACAAGAGATTCGAGCTAATGACGAAATGGCGAGTCTCGACGAATCACGGAGGTGCTCTTCTCCTGAAAAATCACTTGCTCGTACCCCACAGCGGACCATTCCCCAGCCCATTGTGCGTAAATTTATTGTTACTCACAAACGCAGTGCTGCGACTGATATTTGTGAACTTAGACCAGGGAAGCACAGCAACGGCTAGACGAGATGAGACAATTAATCAGCAAACGCCAGCAGGAGGGTACCCCTCGCAATCGACCACGAAGTTTTGTGACAGAACTATCTACGCCTGGACCACCTGCAACTCTGGGTACATCGAACATCAGCTTGTTGAGCGAGTCCGTTGCTGATGCTGACAAGCTCTTGGCTTCTGCCTTGTCAAGCCATGAGACATTGCATCAGAGCCTCACGCAAGTGGTGTCTGATTTCAAGGAGGTACGAAAGAACGACATCTTCGAAATCATGACTCACCCTTTTCACTTAGAAACTATTTGACTTGGAGAAAACTCGGGTGGAACTTCAGAACACGAAACGTCAATGCGAACTTGTGAAGAGACTTCTTGCAGATGCTACAGCAGAGAAGGAGATCATGTACGAGGTCGGTACCACGCATTATACTCAAATGATAGGAGCTTATTGATATCCCAGGCGTTCAACGAAGAGCTAGATGCTATGTATAATGATGCACATCTTCCGGATGACGAAGCTTGGACCAACATGACAGCTGATCTTCGTGAGTCGAAGGAATCGCAGAATGCACTGAGAAAGGAGAACTCGCAAGTGTCATGTTCCTCGTTCCATTGATCCTCGATTGAATTTTGTTTCCTACAGGCAACTGAAAAGGAAGCTAGCTGAGGTCGAATCTGAAAAGGAAGAGTGCGTATTCATTTCACTTCGGAACACTCGACATCAACCAATTGCTTCAATTCCAGATGGGGTGCATTGCTGCGGGCACATGGACTTATTCCTTAGCTCTGGGACTATCTTATTTATATTTTGCCATTTGCTTGTATATTGTTATCATCTCTGCACGCTCACATGTAATTCTGATCATCTCATATCCAGCAAACGTACAGTGTGCCGATCCGATGAATTTGACATATCGTCACTGATATTGCATGAACCACCAGGATGTCACAGTTGTCTATCAGAGAGACGTTAGCTCGAAAATATTAACGCGATCCAAAAACATTCTCGTAGTCGAAGCCGCATTGTCGGTTTGTCACTGTCAACAAAGTCGTTACGTCGTAAGCACGTTCATTGAAAACCAACTATCTTGTAACCATTATGGAACCAACGCATCACGGGCTTATAATTACTACTACTGCAATTTTTAACAAGTCCCTGTCGATTAGTGGTTAAATCGCCACGTTGTGGAACTCACAATACCGTGGCGCCGCAGGTTCAATTCCTGCCAGGGACATGTTTTTCCCAAATTTGAATTGACATTTACCCTGACTCGAGTCAAGAGAACATTAACCAACCACTGGAAAATGATTTTGTCTCGCCTGTTTATAACATAACGCCCATGATGGGACGACGAGGACTTTCATCGCTCAACCTGACGTTCCTCGGTACCGCTTCCGCGCAACCATCTTTAACCCGAAACCACTCTGCACTTGCTCTCCGATTGAATAGCGATGTCTGGCTATTCGACTGTGGTGAAGCTACGCAGCACCAGGTCCAAAGGTCCAAAGTGAAGATGGGTAAGATTGAAAAGATCTTTATCACACATACCCATGGTCCGTGGTTCAACATTGCTTTCCCAGTTGACTAACTTCCACTGCTGGCTAATAGGGGATCATATCTTTGGTTTACTGCCCCTCTTGGCAAGTATGCTGAACGGTGCCGGAGGAACAGCTGATGGAGTAGAGGATCCCCGTATACACATGGCCCAGAACTCACCGGATGTATGTACATTTGCTGCATTGATTCTGTTGTCACTGACTGCTTTCATCAGCCCATCGAAATTTACGGGCCCTTTGGAACCAGGGCATATGTTCGCAATGGCCTCAAGTATACACATACCCTTCTGGGCGCGCCTTATGTCGTTCACGAATTGCGGTTACCTTCCGACCCACCAGATGGAGACTATATCTCTCTTGCCCTTCATGCGTTCGAATCTCCAAACGGCCGTAACATTCCACAAACAAACGGTGTTTGGTCAGACGTGTATCACGACACCATTGTTTCAGTTTCTGCAGCTCCCATCCTACACTCTGTGCCGTGCATTGGTTATGTTATAACAGAGGCACCTGTACCCGGAAAAATGGACCCTGCGAAGTACATACCACATCTCAAGCGTACCAAGACGCCGATGTCTATTATGAGCTGCCTTCAGCAGGGAGAAAGTATCGAACTTTCGGATGGCACAATGTTACAAGGCCCTCTCAAGAGGCCTGGACGCAAGCTCGTCATTCTTGGAGACACATACGACCCATCACCAATAGCGGAATTGGCTTCATCCGCGGACTTGCTGGTACACGAAGCAACAAATGCCCATTTGCCGGCCTTGGACACACATACCAAAGCTGAAGACACATTTGAAAGTGTTGAGGCACGCACAAAATCCAGAGGGCACTCTACGCCCCAAATGGCTGGTGCTTTTGCGGCACGAATCGAAGCGAAGCAGTTGGTGCTTAATCATTTCTCGGCTAGATATCCAGGGAACGATGACGTCGAGCCAACGGCGAAGACGATCATGGAGGGCATTGCACGTTTGGCCGAAGAGCATTATAGCGGGAAAATTACATGTGCGAGAGATTTTATGAGTTTTGACGTGGATGTACTACCACAAGAACACGCATGAAATAAGTAGCAATGCACATTCAATCATCCGGTGGGTCAGACAATGCGCTGCTGGCATCACTTGCTTCTCCTTCCTCCAATTCTTCTCGGGCTTTTTTCGCTTTCACTTTTGGATCCTCTGCAACCTCTCCCATCTCTATGTCGTCATCTTCTTCTGGAGGTCGTAGTGACGAGGGCGTATGCGAACTGGGTGCGAATTCATTGGCAGCGTGGTTGAGTTTCGATGAGAGTGGCGTGCCAATGGACTGGTCATCCTCCCCATCTTCCTTCTCTTCAGCCACCTCGCCCGTTTCCTTCTCATCTTCATCCAATCTTTCATCTACTATTTGTGAGCTATCACGCATGTTAAGCAGATTGTCATCGGCTTCTGTGCCGTCTGGAGCTGGCGTAGCAGCCGGTGTCCCTAAACTTGATGTGGCAGATTCTTTGTCTTTGCCCATAAGGCGAAGAGAGCTCAAGTCCATGATGATACTGTCTAAAGCAGTTTTCTGGCCCCTTATGATTCGGTCCTGAGTCTCGTGTTCCGCGTTAATAGCAGCCATGTCATTTTCAAGCGAATGTATCGCCCTAAACCCTGATGAGAAAGATATCAAAGTAGTTTGAACAAGACCCACTGCTCAAGCTCCTCGCGACTTGGAAGGGTGTTGATCTTCTCGGCAATTGTGTCGTACTCGACCTTTCGTTTGCGTTCCATGTGTGCATGCTCCAGTGCGACTTTCAGCTCCTCAATTTGGCTACGTAGAGCATCATGTTCCTTTTCTGCGTATTCATTCCTCAGGCGTCCACTTCCATGCAAAGCTCAATGCACTTACCAATCTTCTCCCGCTCCCGTTGATATTCCTCCACTTGCCTCCGCTCAGCTTCGCACACCATCATGCTCTTTTTAAGAGCTAGTTCAAAGGACGACAGCTCGATTAAGCATGCTTCCCGTGCATCCTCGACTGTTCCAGAAGAACTGGGTGGCACAAGGGGGTGGTGTATTAAGGAGGCATAGTTGTGAAACTTCTTGACCACCCGCCGAAGCGGTCGTTCGTCGTTCGTGATACGCGTGTATATGATGGCATCTGTTAAAAGCGCGTTGCTTGTCCATTAATATAAAGATCTAGCTTTAGTAGGATTAATCCATGCCTTCTTCTTCAGCCGTTAATGGTGGAATTGGTTGTGATAACTCTGGCACGGGGTGTGAATTTGATTCTGGGACCGCCATGAACGTTGAACCGTAATACTCTAACACACGGGAGTTGGAGAGTAAGATCTGAGACTTGTATTCGAAGGGACGTAGATTGAAAGCAGATGAAATTCCGTTAAGTTACATAGGGCCAAATTGTGACTATATTTAGGACAAAGTTGAACATTGTGTGATGCGGACAAGCCGGACAAACAATCGTATTGTATTAGAAAATCCCAAAAAATGCAGCAGATCATGCGAATGGAGAGCATCGACCGAGCATAAATAAGTCAACCCCATTCATCTGGCACAAACGGGGTGACTAGATCATAAATTTCTTCGTTACCTCCTCGTCCTCTTGGAGTTTTTCCGCGGTTGATAACGCGTTTAAACATCCCACCCAGACTCCGAGAGGTGTCAGAGAAGTCCGTACTGATCGGCCTTCCGTCGTCTCTCAGATAGCAAGCGTCGATATTAAGAGCGAGCCTCCGAAGGCCACTGGAGCCATCGTGAGCAGCCTTCCTGGAAACCTGGACGGCTGATTGCAAGTACATTGCTAGGTTGGGAAAGTTGATGGGAAGCGTAGGGTACGGAGTGGAATTCGTCGCAGGAACCACATAGTATTTTGCCATCGGTGAATCAGCCCCATCACGGAGGAGCTGCGGGAGTGGTGAAAGGGTATAGGAGTAAGGAAGTACGGTTACATCGCCATTGGTATACTTATGCGAGTTTGTGACGGATGGAGGTACCGGCATGTCAGTCGTCAAATAGATAACTGTTCGCCATTCCGAAGCAGAGTGGTGAATCTGCAGTGCCGGTCAGCTTTGGTACCCTACTAGACAGTCGTCCTTACCTTTACAAACTGGATCACCGTTCTCAACTTAAGCTCATCTTTTGCAACAGTAAGAGCTTCTAAGGTTGGCTCGACGCGAGTCCCACTCAATCGCGCCATCAGCTTCAACAGGTGACGCCAGGAGGGCGACTGGATGTGAAATGTTGGTGCTTTCCCATATGGTAGTGTTATAATATTGGGCATGGCCTCTCCCATAGGCGACAATATCGTGGAGATTGATGGTGGTTTAAAGCCCATTGCTGCAAAATTTTCAATGAGGCAGGGAGAGCGAACGTCAACAAATTACTTACAGACACCCATCAGCATGTCTGGTTCAACATACTGGTTGGCCGTGAGTATTGGCGCAGATCGAGCAGTAGAATCAGTCCCCTCGTCACCCTCTTCTTCCTCCTGAATATCTTCGTCAACTGAATCCAATACGTCTGTGTGAGATGGCAAGCTGAAGGAAATAGGTGGACTCGTTGATCCAGTTTGGACAGACATTGCAGGAGTGAAGAGCGAGGGAATTTGTTCACTGAATGAAGAGCGACAGCTCGAAGAACTAGTCTCGGAGTTTGCGAGAGAAGGCCTGCGTGGAAGTGGCTGTTTGGGTGGAGAAGATTCCGCCACGTTCTGTTGTGACGATGATATCGGATGTGAAGATACAGGATTTGGACCCGGCAAGGGGCGAATATGATCACTCGAGTTTGATCGACAGAATTCGACGGGTGGAGAAGACATGATGGATGTTCCAGCAGTGCCACCACCAGCATTCATAGATAAATCGTTTGGTTTCAAAGTGGTCGAGACAGCATTGTCATACGATGGTGCTGGAGTTATGTTTTCTTGACTTGAGATGGAAGCATCAGTTACGAATTGAACTGATTCTTGACTTTCTTTTCCCGATTGATGGATAGATATTTCTTCGTCGTAGGAACTCTCGGATGTGGTAGGTGTAATTATGTGCAAAAAGCTTTTGCCTTGTGGAAATCGGTTATATTTCTGGGGGCTGAGAAGGACGTTTTCCATAGAAGAAGGCATAAAAGGCTGAGAAGATGTCGAGGGTCCACCCGAAGAATCCTGACGTCCGTCGAAGACGCTGTCAGACACATACCTGCTGTAATTGTCGGCAAAGGTACGCGATTCTTCCAACGCCTTCATCAAATCTGCCTCCTCCTGAGCAAGAATGTCATCCTCCCGCTGACGCGCCTCTGACTCGGATAACGCTAGCGCTAGTGCGATATCTTTGTCATCGGTGGGAGATTCCTCGCTGGGCATCGGTCGGCTAGATGGCCCTGCAACAGGACCAGGGATGGACTGCGGATAGAGCGGATTGCGCTGTGAGGAAGCAGTAGTTACCATTGGGGGTTTTGGAGGAATAGGTGGTCGTGGTGGGATGGTGTGGACAAGAGGTGCCGTAATTCCCTTTGGTTTCTGGGGTACGGGAGGTGATGTTGAGGAGGGATGCTGTCCAGGATAGAAGTAATCACCATAGAATGACGTGCGTGGTGAGGATGCAAGAAATGAGGTGGGCGAATTGTACAAAAGTGCAGTGTGTTGTTGCTGAAGACCAGCATCACCGGGGAGAGGCCGTAGGCCAGGGGTCAAACTCGCAGGAATATTATGTCTCGGAGGATTACTAGAATTGGCCAAGGGGGGATGAGGTTGAAACGGTAAACCTGGTAATGTTGTATGGCGGGTTCGAGGCGGAGGTGCTCGTCCATTACTGGTAGGTGTCAGACTGAGGGATGCGGAGTGATGAGGAATCCACGGTGCTGCACCACACTCGTTAACGCCGCCATATTAAATAAATGAGAACTTTACTCACATTGTTGATTATAATGCATCTCAAAGGTTTAACTATTTACAGGATTCAGCAGTAGCTGCGCTGATCCGAGTATCAGCCAGCCAATTCTCCTGTGGCAGCCTAAAAGGGCCTGGGATGTTATTTTAATCTCTGCAGAACGACTGCTACGAAGAGTATCTGGAACCAACCTTGCAGCTGTAGAGCGAGGGATCTGAATGTACACGGAAGGATGAGTCTTGTGTGAGAGAACACGCGGAAAAGTCATTGAGCGCGCTCGAACTCAATTCACGCTTAGACTCGCATCTTTGGACATATTGGGCGCGGGTCCCCTATAAACGCCCAAAGTCGTCAAGCTCTCAGAGCCCTGTCTAAGCTGTGCGGTACATGCTCGCAACGGTCTGATTGACTTCCAGTACCTGAATAATGTACCTTTTGTCGGTCCGTACGGCGTATATACTCGTGTGGTACTATAATACGGTGGGCGACTCCTAAACAAATGATATTGGCAGCAAGATCAATCCGGAACAAAATCCAGATATACAAGCCGAGGCAGTACTTTAACAGTCTAGCGTACAAAATGCAGAGGGACAGATGAATGGTGCAGACATGTATGCTGGGTAAGTGCTTGTGTAGAATCAAAGACAAAGAATATGCATAGGTGGCACGAAGTAATTGATAACGAAACGACACGGAAACCGATGCAATGTAAAACTCAAGCTTGAGAGTGTGAATGGGTCATGATACACGAGATGCAGTGACTTTTGTGGAAAGGCCTTGTACAGCTGAAGTCTTGAATCCAAGCCTCCGCATGACGGCTAGAAGATCAGCCCTCTGCACGGGTTTAGTGAGTGAGGCAGTAAATAGGCTGCTGTCGTTCGTGTCTGCAGCGCTGTAGGCGCTAACAGCAACTATGGGTGTGTTGGAATTCCTGCCGTTGGTTGTCTTGATGTATCGAGCAGCACCCTCACCATCAACTGCAAGTTGCGACAAACGTCAGAAAACAGGCACACCAGGCTGAGCGTATCACGTACCGACTGGCATGTGTAAGTCCATGAGAATACAGTCAAATTCTACGAGAAATCAGACCAAAAAACTATAACGCGGGCGCCAAGAATACTTACTGATATCACCCATGGCAACGCTCATGGCCTCTGACCCATCCGCAACCACGACGACGCGGCAGCCAAGACGGATGAGAAGTGTCTCGAGTATTTTGGCGGTTATTGGGTTATCCTCGGCAAGTAGACAAGTCACCGCACGGTCGGTGGGATCGGGCCCTTTCTTCAAGTCGATCGAGTGAACCGATGAAGGAGGCGTGTCGAACTGACTCGAACTTTGCCCCGCCGACGAGGGCCAATGATCAGAGCCAGAACCCTCACCAACACTACTAGAAACGGACGCCTTACGCAAACGGCTTGGCATCGTGTTCCTCCGCTCCACGCCATCCAGATGGTTGAGCTTGAAACGCTCCAATGCTCCAAATTCAGACGGCTTACGCGCATGACTGCTGCTACTGCTCCCAGGTGTCGATGGAGGTATACTTGCTCGTGAAGGAGATGAAGCTATGGATGAAGTGGACGTTGACGGTGAAGGAGGACCCTGAGTAAACGATTTCTGATCTAGAGCTGTCACTACACTGGGCGGCTTCTTGAACCTCTGCGAGGTGCTCTTTCTCCTGCTATGTGAGCCTACCGGATCGGACAAGGTATGCGTTATCGGGGCCAGTTGATCGGTCTTCAATTTGCGAATAACATCGTCATTCGCTTGTTTTAAGACCGGTAAATTCTTGAAACTGAACGACCCAAAATCGTCACTAGCAGGCGACGGAGCTGCATCGCGACTGCCCAGCAGTGGTATAGGCTGTGCTGGGGGAGGCAGGGTAAGCGACGGGCTATCCATAGGATTCGAGATAGCGATATCCTCTTCATGGAATAACTGAGGTATAGCCCCACGTGGATCGAAGTAATCGGTTGATTCAGGATCAGAAACTTGAGGAATAAATGCTGCCTCTGCAGACGTCACTTTGTCCCACTCTATGCCTTCAAAGAAGGGATGCCCCTTAACTTCATCTGCGCCACCAGCCCCCAGACGAGCGCATGGGTCTATGCACATCAGCCGTTGCATGAGGTCACGAGCCTCATCGGAGAACTCCACCCAATCCTCGTGCCACTCAATGTGTCCAGAAAGGATATTCTCGAAAACCTTCTCTGGCGTCTCCGCATGGAAAGGAGGAATGCCGTATAAAAATTCGTAAGTTATGACACCAAGAGCCCACTATGCGGTAGACAGATCAGCAACGTATAAACGCACAAGGCAATAATAAGGCACCAACCCAGTCCACTGCAGCATCATCTCCACGAAGACCAAGAATGGTTTCTGGAGCAAGGTAATCTGGCGTACCAACAAACTTCTGCTCCCCCGGGGGCGTGTGACCACCCGAATATGAACGTAAGTCGGTCGTCAGTTCCGTGGCAAATGATTGCAGAGGACTTTCACCAGCCCTGCTTCGGCGCGAATGATGATTATATATGGATTCGGAACCGGATTCGCTTGCGTCATCTGTGGAAAGCTGATAAGGCGAAATTCCCTGTCGTGGCACCGGATGTGTTCCCTGGCTAAAATACGAACCTCCACCAATCATTTCGGTTGAAAGTAAGGGTGATGAAAGAAAGCCGGAGTCAATTGAAGGTGGTCGCGAACGAGAATCGTATCTTGTGCGATGTCGCATACCCATGCCCATGGGTTCGCGCGTTTGACGACCAAGGAGACCAATCCTACTCAAACCGAAATCAGTGAGCTTCAAGTGACCATGCTGGTCGATGAGAAGATTATCAGGCTTCAAGTCACTGCAAAAATGATAATAAGCATGCGCCCTCTGCACATTCTGGAGAACTTACCGGTGAACAACGCCACGCTGGTGGAGATACTCAAGCCCCAGTACAACTTCAGCAATATATTGCTTCGTCCACTCTTCGGGGAGCGAGCCCAAGGACTTGATGAGAGCGGCACAATCGCCACCGTTCAGATACTCCATGACCAGATACAAGTTTTCCTTGCTCTGGAAAGTAAAGTACAATTTGGCGACGAAGGGCGACTCGGCCTGCTTCATAAGAATCATGCGCTCCGCCTTGACATTCGTGATCTGGTTCTTCGCAATCATATCGGCCTTTTTCAGAACTTTGATAGCGTAATAGTCTCCAGTAGCCTTCTTCTTCGCGAGGAAGACAGATCCAAAGGCACCTTTACTGATAGGCTTGATGATATCAAAGTCTTTGATAGAAGTCGGAGTTGATCTTGATAAAGGAGCCGCAGATGATTGACGAGGAGATAGAGGGACGCTTGGCACAGAAGGACTGAGTATGGGATTCACCGTAGAATGACGGCGATGTCCGCGTCGTATAACGGTGGGAGCATCTCGAGGGGATATACTAGGTGACAGAGGCGGGGTAACCAAAAGCCTCGGTTCCAGAAGGTTGCTGGCCGATCGTCGCGTTCTAACAGTAGCATTTTCTGGTAGGGTGTCGTTGAGGTCCATGTATGGAGGCTGATCGTCGGGAGATGGTGATGCCGTGATTGGGGCGGCCAAAGCAAGAGGTGAGGATATGGATGATGGCGTGGACGACCTTGTGGGCATCTTGTTGATGATTTGCCAAATGGGAGGAGTAAACTGAGGTACAGGAGCAGAAACGGAGACGCGACTAGCACTCGGGGTGGCGATCAACATAGGAGACGCGGAAGCCATGGGAGTAGGCTCAGACGACAGTAGCTCTTCAGATTGGTTGGTGACACGATCGTCGTCAACCGGTGCCTCTACGTCTTCGGGAATAGGTAGAATCAATGGATCAATTCCATCGTGGTATTCGCCCTCATCTTCACTGTCGCTACTCTCACCCGCCTCAACAATCGCGAAACTCTCAATGACTTTCTCCTCCCATTCATGCCAGATCTTCTCGGAGTACTTGATAGTATTCTGCATCCGAACGACATTGTCAACCTTCTGCCTCATGATACGCTCCACGTCTTCAGCAAGCTGAGAGAGAGCAGCATCCTCAACAGGCGGCCGACACCATGTACGGATCTGGGACATCTTCCGCTCCGATCCTGGCGAAAGTAACCGCTGACGCTCGATTGGCTCCTTCGACTCCTCCTCCTTCAAAGAAGGCATGGAAATCTCAGAAGCAACCAAGAGAATCTCGTCAAGCGATTCCAACAACCTGCGTTGTGCCTTCTTCATGCTCAACCTCTGCATGTAATCCCGCCGGAACAACTGCAAGGGACTAGGTATGCTCGGCGAACTTGAGTGCGTGAAAACGGGGACACCTCTGTATTCGGGGGGCGAAGTCGAGGAAGGGCTATCCATGGCAGCCATAATGTCTCGAATCGTGTTCTTGAGTTCGCCAATAGACTCGTTGCACTCGACAATCTCAGCTTCAAGCCGGTGCACTTCGACGCAGGTCTCGCTATGCTTCTCGAAGTACCACTGCGGAATTTGACACTCGCATATCCGACACAATATAGGCTCCGTAGAAATCGGCTGTGCGAAGGGAAAGGGCGTCAGTGGCTCGAGTCCTGAGCGGTCGGCAAGTAGTTCTTTCGAAGGCTCCTCAACAATGGGTTCAGCTCCAACTTCACCGGATTCCAGAACAATGGAGGGCGAAGGATAATCCCATCGTGGGGAACCTACTGGCTTGGCAACCCACATGGTGTGAGACGGTTGAGCATCCTCACGGTCGATCATGAGCATGCCTTTGCCTTCCATTTGTTGATAAAGAACGCCAGATATTGAAGCATCATGGTCGCCCTCCGGCTCGACTTGAAGTCCAAAGCGCACCTCTACAGTATGCGAATCATCCTGTTGTAGTTGATAAGTGGCATCCCGAAAAACGGAACAATCTGCAGGGGCGAGAAGACGTGAAATTCTAGTTCCAGCAAGTTCCGATGGCTCCGTCCTAATAATACGTCAGAAAAGCCGAAAATCGCCAGAAACAAGTTGCTTACCCGACAACAACTCTCCATGCATAATTGACCCAAATGAAGTGGTCGCCGTCCAAACTTAGCTCCATTACGATGTTTTGGTTCTGTGCAGTCTCCGCTTGCAGACGTAATCTTTCGGTCGCCAGGACGCGTGCAGACTCATTATGTTCAACGGCTTTCCGTGCCGGTTGTTCTGGCGAAACAGATGAGAATGAAAGATCTTTTGGAACATCTTCTCTGGAACGTCGTCCCTGGCTCATCGGCCTTGACAGCCGAAGTCGACTTTCATCATCGGCCGTAAGACGTAGCTCCTCCTGACGACTGCGGGCAGTGGGTGTAGGCACGGGAGGATGCTCGTCTGGTGGCTTCAGGACGAACATCAGGGGCTCATCTTGTTCATCCTCATTATCGTCAAAATTCCAGAATTGCTTTTCGGCCTCCCACCATTCGACTACACGGCTGAGACTAGCAACGGCAAGTAGGACTTGCACATACCAGTTCCGCCCATGCCAGTCTGGATGCTCATCCCACGCCTTACCAATAGCCTGTACTCGTTGAACGAGTGACTCGCAAACTTTAGGCTGGGCTGTGAGTGAGGCTGTTGACATGTCGGTGACGTCTGTTGCTACGCCGATGAGGTCGTAGAGTGCAGTCATGATGGGATCAATCGGGTCATCCACTAGTATGCGGGAAGAGCGACGATTGATGGAAGAAGGCGGAGGAATGGCCTCGGAAAAGCTACTGTGTGTTGTGGCTGGTGGAAGTGGGGATCTAGACCGGGAGGTTGAACGAGAACTCTGGCCGGATTTAACTGGCCGGATGGGAATGTGAACACTGCGTGAAAGCCTACGGGAAGATACACACTGAGCAGGCCATGCGGTGGGAGGCACCGCATTGGACTGCTTGCGAGGGTTGACAACATCTGCCAGCGTGGCAGACGCAACAATAGGGCTAGAAACATGATTACTAGAAGCCGGCGTGCAGGCAGCTGGTTTCTCCCATTGCGAATTGCTTTGCCTTCGCAAGGAGGGACTGAGGGAAGAATTTGATGCTACAAGGAGACCGGGTGACGAGACCCGATGAGTCAGAGAGGGAACCTTTGTACTGTCGTCCTCTGGTAACGCACGTTGTCGACTATGACTTCTTTCTTGTTCAAGTTCATAGCCACTATCAGAATAAGTATCAGCCTGCGAAGCAGGCCGAGGATCCGAAGAGTGGTACACGAAGGCCTCACGAAGAGGCTCTGCGTCACCGTACTGAGAGTCACGGTCGAAATCCCTGTCCCGATCCCGATAGTCACGATCGATGTCGCGTTCTTGATCAACATCACGAAGTCTCTCTTCAAAGAAGGCGGTGATGTTGTTTATCACACGACGCAGCTCCTTGTCACAATCTGCCTTTGCGGTCTTGAGACGACGAGTGACATGTCGCCGAACGAAAGGCATGGAGACGGTATTTGAACCTGAACCATAGGAGGTGCTACTGTTTGACTGAGAAATAGGCTGTGGTAGTACTGACTCTGGAGCGAATACAAGGGGACTTGGGGGTTGACGACGATGAATACTGGCAAAATCAGACATATATGCCTGTCAGACTATGCCAGACCAGGGTGCTAGAAATGAGATGGGCCGCTAGGAGGTGGTAAGCGATAGTCAGACTTGGAACTATTTAAACTGACTTAGAAGAGAGATGATGGTGGTAATTAAAGGTCAAGTCAACATGAGGAAGACTTGCAGGAAATCTGGTTTTGAAGGTGTGAAAAGGAGGAATGAAGGTGAAGAGAGGAGCAGGATCGTTTGAAACCAAGCTCAGCCCTTCTGCAAACAGTTTAGACGGATTCAAATAACGATCATTCACAACAATCTGTTACACTACAAATACCAATCCCACTATCAATCCCACTATTATAATTTCGCTTTTTAAACGGTACTACGCCCAATCCTCGAATCGCTACGGAGCTTGATACTTGATTCAATATTAATATTATATTATTATCGGTGACTGGGGGTCTCACAGGAATCTATAGGCAATCTCCGACCCCGTGAGAATTATACCCACCTACTCGGAATTACATAATTGCCGTTCCTCCTCTGCAATTCTGCCACAACATCATACAGATCGCATGCTATCGCCTTTTCGCGCCTTTTCCCGACAGTGTTCGCGCTCCAGGGCCTGCTTTCCTCCTGTATCTAGATCATTCCATTCGCCATTACAGAATGACCAGAAAAAGTTGTCAACTATCCTTGATGAGCTCTCTGAGCCAAGCGCATCTGCAGGTTAGTTACAATTTCAAGACTACCTACCTGTACCCTCTTATATCAATTTTATTTAGCAAGCAACCCGAACGCACCATGGATGCAGCAGGGCGTACGCAGAAGATTCGACCATAAACTGGTCTGTCAACGAAAATATCCGTTTCATATTTTATAGCACTCATACGAAATCTCAGTTTATAAGACCTCATTACTTCTCGCATGATCACCGGTTCAAAGGCCCTCCGCCATTTTCGAAACGACCTCTCATTGGCCCTGGTAAAAAACAAGCGAAGCAACAGGACGTCTTTTACCGTTTGGGTGTCGATCCTCTACAAGAGGCTTCTAATGATGTCCTCATGAGCTCTTTTGTCACCGAAATGGGAAAAATCAAGCACCGCGCTGAAACTGGCCTGACTACAAAAAGCCAGCGTAGGTTAGGCAAAGCCATCCGTCGAGCGAAGATGATGGGCGTCATACCCGTGCTCAGTAGTGCAAGGCTTCCTTGGAATTAACACCAATCATTGCTCCACTCTTGCCTATTTATCCGCATCTATTCTTGCTGATCTACCAGTACCTTTTCGTTCACCTGTTGCCTTAATCAATTTATGCAACCGGCACCAACCGTCCAGCTGTGCGACAAGTCAATTTCCTTCTCGGCTGTCTCGGCAGATGCGGCCCCACAGTTTTATGTCTGCCGCTGGAAACAAAAGACACGCGGCTGATCTTTCGTTCTCCATTCTCGCTTGCGGTGGTAGGATGGCTACCGCCTGACGGCGGAATTTATACTCGCGTCCTTAAAGCCAGACTACTGGTGAGGAGTTCACACTGGAACTATACCGCGTCGATGAGTCTATACTCTGCTTTGACAGCGGTTAAGTGTACTAGCGACATCCACAGGCGTACAGATTACTTGTCATTATGAAAAAGGGACACCGTCTTCCTCACACATAGTGGTTTGCTGTGACAAAACGACCCGTAGATACGTATCCGCACTACGTGATCAGCTACTTTTTTTGCGTATCGTGGTCACCAAGCAGTGCCAGTTGGGATCCCCCCTACCCGATAGAATCTCGCAAGCGCCCGATCCGACCAGACGAGCTCATGAGTCACGATGCCTGGGATAGACGAAGTGCACTCAAAGTTCGTCTTCTTGTCCCTGAACGCCACTCGGTGTCGAGGGTCTCACTGTCAGAGTGCACTCGCCATTCAGAAATAGCCCTACAATCTGAAAGTCCAAAACCTTCTGGTGGAACTTAATTTCATATCGCCGCGATGGGTAAGACAGTGCTACACAGCCATGTGACAATTTGAAAAGCTCTTTTCTGTGGAGCCGTTCTCGACTTTGGACTCTTGGCTTCCTTCTTCATCACGCAGAACTCCGCGAGTTAACTGCGAGCCTGATATGCTTCTGAATGACACCCATGGGAATGTAAAAGAAGTCCGACGAAAGGGAATCTATAGTTCGGCCAGCAACATCGTACCCAGGTTCTGCACCACCTGGTTTCCGATTGCTTTTTCCACCGCTTCTTCCAAATGTCGCTTTGGATCTTGTTTCCCCACATGCCGCGTCTTCAGCTTTTCCGCAGATAACGTTGATTCCTCTTGCACGGATTTGTTGTACGCCTCAGACAGAGTGAGCATAGACTTCAGGGACGACGATTGTTAGTATTAGAAAGTCGACGAATATGGGTAGCTGACCTTAATAGCCTTCTCATTGCTCTCCTTGTGTGAACAAAAGTCGCGCAACTTCAAACCTTCTGTCCAGTTTCTCTTGTGCAGGTTCATCAACATTGATTGCTCAAGCTCCGTCTTGCGGTAATTCACGGCGATTGAATAATAGTGCCTATTCAATCCGTGCACGAGTGCCTGAATTGACGGCTTGTTGATGAGACCAATGTTGGACGTCGTCTGTCGCGGTTCACGCCCAATAATAACGGATTGAGGGTTGATTAATCTGAATGCATCAATGACGACCTTCCCTTTGACGGACTGAATAGGGTCGATGACAACAGCAACACAGCGGTTCTGCATGCGCTCAAACGACTGCAGGAGGAAATCAATTGCGAATGCATGTCAAACGCGAGGCGACGTACTTCTTGTGTGTTGATATCAACACTCGAAAGCCAGCATCCGAACCCTGGATGCGAGTGGTACCACCCTACCACCATCTCCGGTCTGAAAGCGCATGTACATCAGCGCGCTGCTAAGTCAAGGTAGATGTTCCATTCACCGTCCTGTCTGCTTCAACATGTCGAGCATCTTAGTTTGGAAGACATGATCGACCGACTCAACAGTCACGGTAGTACCAGACTGTGGCATAGCAAAGACATCCACAACTTGCACGGTATATTCATCGACAAACTCTCCGAGCATGAGGCCCATAACCTCCATAGGAACACCAGCTCGACCATGCTTCAACATCTGACGAATGATAAGCATATCTCTTGGCGGCCCTTGTAAACGCCTCACCTTTAATAGTGCCAGAGATGATATGTGAATGACTTCTCCGCTGCACCGATCATGAGACAATACATTGATCAATTCACAAGCAGAACTCACCTATCAGGTACTGCTGAATCTGATGGAGGACCCCGCATTCCACGAAGCTGACCACCCATCATTTCTGTGAGACCTTCCATGCCATCCATGATCAATCAAGTGAAAGAAATGACTTGGCTACTTCAGCTACTTTCGCTGACGCGTCTCGCGAGTCATGTTTGGTTGTATTTGACGACAGCCTCAGAAATTAACAGTCGCAAACACTACGCCCTCAAGATCGGTTTAGCCCGCGTCTAACGAACCGACAGGTTGGCTGGGTTGGTCAAAAGTATTCACGTTCCCACGGCCTCATGTCTACCAGCGAATTGTCGCAGGCTCTGAATCCTTTCTTTGCACAACCAAGGCCCAGATCTTCAAACACTCAAAATCACCCTCAGTCCATTCAGCCAAGCCAGGCACATGAGCCACATCAGAGCGAGCTTGAGCTCACCATCTCAGAGCCCCAGCGGCCCTTTGCGGCATCAACAACGCCCCCTCAGTAGGTAATGTCATTTTTTATTAATCAAGCTGATAGTTGTCCAGGAACCCTGCCGTTCGTCCTGGCAACGCATCATCCAGTGGAGCTCACCCATTCCAGATAGTAATGAACTACTTAAATTCAGCACGGGAATCACAAGACATAGAGCAAAAGCGAAGACTCGCATGGGAACAAGAACAGGAGGCCAAGTACACACTACGGCAGGCAGAAATGGAGCGTCGAATGCTCGAGATGCAACAAGAGCTCGGTGCGCTCAAAGCGAAGATCGCTTTTGGGACTCCGAAAGCTCCGGCGGTTTCACCCTCAGTGCAGACGCCTTCCGTAACGGATCAACAATTCACGCCAATGACCTCGCCTGCGTTGTCCCATTCTTCTACAACCATAGGGCACCGTGCATCACCCGATCCTGGACAAGCCGCGCCACCTTCTGTTTTGCGTCACACGTCAACTTCATCTGACGTAGAGCCGCCTGTTGGTTCTCCTTCTGTTGGCGACACCGCAAGCCCAGCCCACGTCTCCCCCCTTCTTTCTAGGCCAGCGCGGTTCATCAACGTTGATCCCTCATCCTCCCGGCAGGGCAGCTCATCTAATCCACGCAAGAGACCGACACTTAATACCACGAGTGATGAAGATGATAGCGACGACTCTGAGTATTCATTAGTAGAACGACCCATAAAACGAAAGAATCATCATGACACTCGCTGTCTTACCATCCAGGTAAGTCCAGCACTAAAATTCGCATTTCAATACTAATAACTAAATTAAGCATGCTATGCGCAGCCATCTTTTGCGTGTCATGCAAATAAAGGACGACAAATTTCTTCCTGATGCTCACACTGAAGGTATTGTGCTGGGTCCCAACGATCCCGTCCGTTTTGTCTGGGACAAGACACCTAAACAATCTGTCCACAATGGACGGATGAAAGAGCGTGTGTTACACGACCTCAGAACCCATCGCCACCTGTACAAACACGTTCCCGATAAGGATTTCAACAAAAAATCTCTGGAATCCGTTTTCGACCAAGCATTCGTTACATTCAGACAGAAGTTCAGAGCTCAACGGGATGCCTCCGTCGCATTAAACCAGAAACAGCGAGAAGATGTCAAGGCAATGCGATCCAGAAGATTAAGCCGTAAGAAGACGGTGAGGTTGTCCGTTCCGCCAGCCAGAAAAATCCGATAATTGACTAGATCCACTCTAGAAACTGAGTAATCGCTCAGACGCTCGAAATAAAATTGAAGCCTTCGAGCATGTCGTATTTGATGGCGCGCTACAAGTGGAATGTATGTCTTCCGAGGAGTCAGGAGCTGAAGAGGATCAGGTCGTCGGTTCCCGTACGACTTCGCTACGTGTTCGGGGGTTCCCTTGGCGTAGCGCCCGGTTACTGCGCTTTTTCGACATACTGGACGATTATGACAAAGTGGATAGCTCACAAAAGCCGCGGAGAGGCATCGGAAGAAGAGAACGATTTCATGGTTTGCCAAAAGAAGGTCTCATTCTCCCACCTAAGGGCGTAGCCACTTGGATGATCAGCAAACGCTGGATAAGTGTGATGCAGGCGTCTCACTTGGAGGTGTTGAGTGGTTTGAAGGATATTGTTCTGGATCCTGTTGGCTTTGATTGGAGCCAGTATCATGCCCTTGGCGAGGAGAGCGAAGACGAGGGGAGACTCGACATGTCACGACACCATGATATGATGATTGCGCATAATGGTTTACACTTTACTCATCCCGATGATGGCACAGCTGTCAGTGCCATTTCTTCTCTGCATAATGCTCTGGTACATACCCAATAGGCTCAAATGTGAAGGTTCTGTGTCATGTACAGAGGCTTATAATATGTGCCAAGAGGAACGTTGAAAATTTTAATCATGCATGCTCGATTTTCATTCTATCTACTATGATAGGGGTTTGTGCCATTCCGGGGAGTTTCTCACAGTACACGTTTCAACTTGTGGCCGCAGGCGTCCACTGCTCCAACTTCACCTTCAATGATGTACCTTCCTCAACTTATGTCTATCTAATTCATTGCCCGACTCCTCTTTCATTGAGCGGCTCCAGGACTTACTTTTATTCAGATGCACCTCTTCACCCCCAATCACGTGTCCTTAATTGCTGCATGCTATCCTTCTTCATCTGCATTGGCTTCTTCTGGTCCTGAATATCGCCCGAATGCGCAGGAGCTCTCAAAACTCACTTACTATGCTGCTAATCGCCCAGGAAAGATAAATAAGCTTGGCGGTGAACTGGAAAAACGTGTCAAGGCGGGATGTTATAAGGCTCAGTATGGAAACGTTCGAGCTAGAGCGTACGTCCTAGGAAGCCTCGATGGTTTCTTGCAAATCTTTATAATTCTCAACCAGATCCTTACTTATCACACTTTCTGTCTTGCGCGCGTTGGCGGTAGAATGTCGACGCGATATATCCTTACTATCCCCGGCTTTGGTCGCGTGCCTCAAGGTCACGCTGGATTCCCTCTCTTCTGACCTCGAAGTAGTAGCGCGAGCAGCCAGCGTGGTTAGTGCTAGACCTACCCGTCTTATTCAGGCAGAACTCACTCAGATTACAGTTTACTGCGTGGTGCACTTTCACTGACGGTCATGTCATTGAAGCGGATTCTAACTTGGCCCGAGATTACCTCGCTGTCTTACGGCGATTTGCCCAGCTATCCACCGCCGACGTCAAGTCGGTTGATCACGAGCTAAGGAACAGGTGAGTCTTCTGCTTCTCTGTTTCCGGCGAGTCATTTATTGGTTTACTCAGGACTCGTCTAGTCGGATTGGCTGCTCTTACAGGCGCTGTGAATTCAGAGGCCCTTTATTGCTCTTCCAATCATTACAAACCCCAAGTATCGATCATATCTCGCGCATTACTTTTCCATGTCATGAATGCGGAGCTGTCTGTTCTCGACGAGTGGTAAGTCTTCGTTCTATATATTGGGAGAACATGCATCTTATTGTGAGTCAAGTGCGGAAGCTATCAAAAGCAACGCTACTTCAATATATCTTGCAGAATTCCGTTCTCGTCCTGTCATTGAAAGGCGTGCTGCCTCCATTCATGCACACGTAGACGGGGAGAGCGGCCCATCTTCTTCCGATGTTCTAAATACATCGTTAAGAGTACTACAACACATGGTACAACACTCTAATGGGGCTCAAATGGGGCTCTTGATGCAGGCTACATTTGAAGGCCTAGGCGATCTTAAAGTTTGGGAGAAACTCGATCAAAGTCGATGGCTAGCTCAAAAGGCGTGTGAATGGGCCCAATACCAGTATCGCTATGCAGTACCTACTCGATTGGTCGAACAGCTTCTTTTGATCCAGGACTCATCGATATGCACAGCCCAACATAGAGCCTTAGCTACCATGGTCCCCGCGGTCTTCACGTCTCCCGTACCTCTCGTCAATTTATCCACATCAGATATCATCTCAAACCTTATCACTTTGGTCCTGCGGCGTGTATCGATCGATTCACAGGACGCCCTCCTACCGTCGCTCGTAGAATGCATATCCTCTCTGGGTGCCCACATCTACTATTCTGATCAGATTCAAGATCTTGCTAGCGAGCTTGTCAGCCGCCTTATAACCGTTGAGATGCAAGGTGTCACTGGTCGCGACAAAGAACCTGGCGACCGCAGGCGAAGTCAGGCTATCAGGTGTCTCCTTGCAGGTCTTCTAGGGCTCATGCGTGCTGCTGATGGCTCACAAGTGGTGTCGGATGATACAAATACCCCCCAAAATATTCCCTCATCATCCATTCCACAGAATAATGACTCTTCGCAAAGACCTCCCTCTCACCTTTCCCGACGGACAAGGGTATCCGGAGAAGTATGGCACGAGACCCTGAGTCTTCTCTGCGATGGCGACTACTCGGTACGGAGCGATTATGCTCATACTCTTGTTGATTACTTGCGCAAAGAGATTCCAAAACGTGGGGACACGACAGACGAAAATGGAGTCAGACGTTCTCGCCCTCTCATTGAGTGTAGCCCGACGCACCAAGCAAACAGTATCGGCATCCTTCTATACGGCGACTCGGCGATGCGATCGCTCCATGCTACGCATGCTTATCTTTTTATACTGGCGACAACTTCATCTCTTGGCATTTCATTTAACTCAACTCCGTCGCCCGCCCACTCCACAAGTGGTGACATCCCTTCTATTGGAGTCACAGCCCCTACTCAAAATGAGTCAGGCCCCGTCAATGGACATAGCATTGACCCGCAAGGCTCTTCTCCTGCGCGGAGATCACCAGGGCTTCTTTCGCGGACACGTATAAGTTCGAATGCACAGCGCTTGTTGGAGAGCGTACCTGAGAAGGTCTCGGCAGCTGCTTCAGCGTCCCTGTCAGACTATGCACTGATCTTGTATGTACTATCTGCTATTCACGAGGAGGTTCCGACCCGCGGCCTTCTCGTTGGTCTCCCTATGCTTATGGCGCTCCATGGAACTACCGAAGTTGAAGACGAGATGAATGAGGCTTCTAAGCAGCGAGTGAAGGTAATACAGGAGTTGCTGGCTCGCGTTTGGCTTGTGCTCGGTCGCGTCTGGGAATGCACGGAACTGGTGGACCTCGCTGAAAAGGTCGGTCGTTCCAAATATTCTTTTCTCTTCTTTGATCAACGAAACCAGGCTTTGTCAACAATGGAAGCGGCACCAACCCTGCCTCCTCTCCCAGAGTTCATTCCTGGGGTCCTACGACCAGCACAGACAGAAGTTAGGTTTCCCCCTATAGAGGCAGAAGGAGCAGTGGGGCCATGGTCAAACGTCAATGCCGAGGAGGCACTGGCGATATTAGTGTCTTCTAAGTCTGTTCAAGAAGCAACAGGACTTGACCGTCAAGGGCTACTTCGCCGTTGTTCGGCAAAATGGACGGTAGACACGGCTCTCAGAGACGGTAAGGCGAACTGTTTATTGTGGATTACCTTACTTATCTGAAACCCTAGCAGCAGATAGACCGAGCAACCACAGGATGATGGAAGGTGGTTCACCGTTGTTGAAATTATCACCTGCTCTTATGGCTATCGAGAACCTCTCATTACAAAGTCTGACACGGTCGGTCCGTGGGGTAGGTGTGACTGATTTACGCGATGCGCTTGAAGGACGTGCAGGAGCATCCAACCCAGCTCTTGTCAGGCGACCTTCTGTATCTACCCTTGAATGCTCACCTTCTCTGGATCTTCGCTCCAGCCCACTTGGGCTAACGCGAAGTCGGTCTAGACCCAAGAAGCGTGCTGTCACAACTAGTGCGGGCGAAGTAAGAGACGTTTTGAACAGGTTGGGAA
Source organism: Suillus americanus (assembly GCA_016695465.1). Lineage (NCBI taxonomy): Eukaryota > Fungi > Basidiomycota > Agaricomycetes > Boletales > Suillaceae > Suillus > Suillus americanus. The sequence continues at coordinate 754,240 of MU177898.1, forward strand.
TTGGCAAACAGAACGGAAGTAGCTTGTTGAAGGCTTCCTTCCAGTGAGTTGTCCAAACCAGATTTGCACATACGTGCCTTTAATCTGATCATGTGCTGCACCAGATCACCTGCTTGATCTTCTATGCTATCAGTAAGAGGCACCACCATTCCTTTCTCGTTAGTTTCCGGTAGCATTTTCTTCTGATTCGTCTGTCCATCATGATCTGTCGCATCGTATTTGATCACATGTTACTTATCCATCGGATCCCGCAAAAATGGACTTTCCACGGCAAATAATTAGGATCGTTCGATGTTATCTCTTACCAATTCGTCTACTTTGAGCAATGGACACTATTCGGCGTCGAGCCTCTTCTTCTTTCTCTGCCCAGTAAGCTATCTCCTTCTGAGATTTGGGGTGCGTGCTCAAATGGGTCCCTTTCTGGACAAGAAAAGGTCCTCAGAAAAGAACTTTGAACGGGCCGGGAAACAACCTACGTTAAGTCCCTGCAAAAGAACTTCATACATTGCCGACTGTTTGGTAGCTTTAGCAACGTCGTCGTTGATGTTCTCCGTGTGGCGAGCGATCAATTTCGTGAGCTCTTGTCGAAGACGAAGGAGGCTGTGCAAACACAGTGAGCGCGATCGGAGAGAATGGAAAACTGAATAGTCACTTGGAAAAAATCATGGTCTCTTCTTCCTGATCAGTCAGAATTACGAAGGAATTAAACATCACAACGTATCTGTTGCAAATCTGCGTTATGTAAAGTTAGCCTGTCAGATGACCGCATCAGGGAAACCTACATTTGCAACAGACGCATCCGTCGTCGACACAGCTCTGTTGAAGTAGCCAGTTGTTCCTCCTTCCGCAAGCTTCCTCAAAGTATCACAATGTTCCGACATAATTTTCTGGAACGCGGGCCACAGCTGCAACCGCATGGTAAACAAAAAGTTTTCTAGGGGCGGGCAGTCCCTCTTCTGCACTTCAGTAATTACAGCCTCAGTGAGTCGGATCATCGTGAGTAGTGGCACGGCCGGCGGCATGGGTTCAAGAACGGTGGTCACGAAAGTCTGGGTATTATTGGTTCCTCGGAAATACCAAGGGAACATAAAATGCCGTACCTTGCAATATTCTAGAACGGGATCTAGGATTTGTTTCCAAATGGCATCTAACGGCGCACGCTCAGCCTTGTCCATAAGGTCGGGTCGTGCTGTCACATCACGAGTTCCGTTCCCGTTACCGCCGAAGGGTCTTGAGACGTGCGTACCAGTTTCAGAACCAGCATTGGACCTCCTATCGTCAAAGCTAACATCAGGCGACAAAAGCGTGGCAGTGGGTGAAAATAGGGCGCTGTTAGTTTCCATCGCAAGAGGGGGCGCAAAGGACTCAGAGCGGAAGAAGGCGGCGATGAACGCATATTCTGCGGTGGCATTATCCATCAACACCAGAAAAAGGGATCTGAGAATGGCTTCGATAGGCTCTTCCTACATAGGTTGCCTCAAAATAGGTATGATATCAAAGTGCGACGGCATGGGACTCACGTGAGTCTTGTCATCTGCCATATAGGCGAGAATGACGCTGGGTCCATCTATCTTTGCGTATGCAAGACGATCTTGATCTAGGTATGGTCCACCATTGTCTCCGTTTCCTGAGATAATGGGCTCAGGTTTCTCGGGGGTCCTTGCCTGACGCTCTGGTTAGTGACTTCACCCTGACATAAATAATATAAACACCTTGATCCATCCTAGGCTGCGTACATAACGACGAAACCCAGTCTCATAGTATGTACGGGCTGTACCAGTGTAAGCCTTTTGAAACTCGCTGGCAACGTTCGGCGCCTGCCGTTGGAGGAATGCATATAGTGCTCTGTACTTCACAAAGATCGAAGTCTGCATAACTTGCATGTTCGTCGTGACACTTGTTCGTATTGGCTGCAGCAATGCGAGAAAGAAAGCCCGTAATTTCGTAGCTGCCTTGATAAAGTATTGGACAAACATGAAAAAACGGACAGCAATAAATTCACGCACTACTATGCGAAGCCCCTCTGCAACGTCTCCAAGATCCCTGGCAGCTTTGACACGAGAACGAACTTTCAGAAGATCCAACCGTCGTTCAAAGTTAGTAACGGTCGCTATCCAAGGCTCCCCAACATCTGTGTCTAAGATAGTAATTGCAAGTGACGGAGGTATAGCGAGGTCTGACAGAAGACTTGAAAGTGGTTTCTCTATTCTCTGGAGTCACGGCATTAGATCATCATCCTGACCATTTTGGTTATGAACCTACGCGTCGACTCTTCAACCTGTTGTCGATATCTTTACTCCTTTCCTGTAGCTCTGATATCTGACCGGATACAGAAGAAAGGTCCTTTTGAAACGTAGACAGAAATGATTCCAGGGAATCCAGAAGATTTACGCTCGTCTGAAGTGTGAACGACTTAGAGAGCGAGTGGCGTTCTAGTAGGCAACGTGCGTACCTCGACTTGTTCATGTAGGTCAACAAAATCCTTCGCTTGACTATGGTCTGCATTTACTTATCAATCCGCTTCCAGCGGCCATCATAAACCACAAGTACTCACAGAACAGACTCTGTTGTCCAACCTCAGACGCAGACTTGGTGCCTCGAATCATAATATTTGCTTCACCTGAAGCAAATGAGTCATGGAACGGAGTGTCTGCAGGAACCTACCATTCATCCTGTGGAGAAAGCTGTTTCAAACTTAGAGCGATTAACTACTTAACTTGAAGTAGTAGAAGCGCTCATTGCACTGCCACAAGGCACACCTCCGAATTGCTTATAAGGGCTGGCATAACGATCATCTTCCTTCAATTTGGTCTGCCTACAGGAGCGACAAGTACTGTATCAGTACGTGGACCCAACGACAACTGAGAAATGAATCACTTTCGAAGCAGAATTCTGAAGAACTCCGGTCGCACATTCCGAGCTGGTGAGACATTCTCAGTCGTTGCGCGTCCGTGAGCTACTATTTCGATTTACTCATCGATGTTAATGTCACCGTTGCCCTAGATTTGTCTATGTACTGACTAACTTACATCGTCTTGCAGGTGTGTAAGGCACTTCACCAGACGTATATATGATCGTCATCGGAGCTTCAGTACATCATCAAACTCGGTGGTCAGCGACTGCCCCCTGTGCTCAATCCGGATCTTGACAATCACACTCCAACTTGAGCGCCTGCAACTTCTGAAGGATAAAATCTGTGCATGGTTTAAGTCTGTCATTAATTCTGTGGAAACAGTTTCTATAACAGACCAATACTATGATGGAAGACTATCCCTCGCCAATGTGCATCTCTGCCTCTACGACAGAGATGAAGATTCAGCCAAGGCTTTTCCGATACTACCAAAGCCCTCACAGCAAAAAGTTGAGCGTGATTTATCTCCGCAATCACTATGTTTAGTTCCAAACACAGACAGCATCGCTGTACTCATGGACCCAACGCAAAATCTAATCACCATCGTGTATGTCGTTACTGGACGCATTTTACAACTTGGCGCGTGAAGCTCTTAATTGCACTTGGAGCCCCGGATGGGGGCGGTGCTCAAGCTGCTGAACAAATACTGTTCACGTTGGAGCCACCCAGTGCGAGAATATATTCTTTGAACCAAACAGTCCGGGGAAGCTCAGTCGTTTTGGGAGGCGCATCGCTCTCGGGTGCTCCCTGCTGTTTGATGCTTTACATGCAACCAGACCATGTGATGGTTGCAGACATGGGACTGGCAACACTCAACAACGTCCATGGTGAGTCTTTGATCATACATAGTTGCCAATGGCCTGACAGTTTAGAGCGTCCTCAGTGACACACTCGACTCAGTGCTTGATGACTCGATCGATCTTTGTTTCCTCGGACATGACAGATTATTGGTTGTCAGCCACAGCTTGAAGATCTACTCAATCGAGGATATGTCTCAAGCACCACAATTACCGACTCGGACGTGCTTCTTGTTGCCTGTACCACCAACGATGAAGATAATGTGCATCCTTCCAATGGACGACGTTTAACATGGCTCACAACCACAGACACAGACCCAACAAGCAATGTGGACATTAGACCCTCACGGTCGACTTTCACATTTTATCCGCACCTCGTCTTCATTATTTCCACCAGGATTTTCTTCGACCTTGACGTCTTTGAAGGAATGGTTTCCGCGATACCATGGAAATATTGGGGTCCTCTAAATGCTCCTGTATTCTATGACCGATAACTGTGGGTTCTTGGCGTTAGCGGGAATCGAGTTTTGTTTCGTGCAGCGGATAATGTCCCGGGGTACAGGTTACACATGCTGGACTTCAACTCGTTAACTGTCAAATGCGGGCAGGGTCTAGGACGAGTGGTGAAAGAGTCATCTACAATCAAAATCGGTGAGTGGGGGGAGGACGTAACAGCGTCCCTGCCTTACGTCGAGGTCGTGTTGGACAGAAGTTTCGGTTCTGCACTTTAGACGAGATATGGGCGGAGTTTATTTGCTTAAGATGACTCGAGAAGTCGTAGGTTCATCCCCCTGTGAAGAAAGCCTTACATACTGATTTTTTGGATCTAGAATGGTACAGATCAGCTTGAGCTCGAGGTCATCGAGATTTAGAGCAGAGTCGGCTAGTTATGAAGATCATCGGGCTTGTTTAGACTTGTACCATATATTGGACAGATGCAATTGTGTCTATATCGTAACCATTTGCGTTTAGGTTCCAACCGGTCCGAGTACACTAGGCAGGTTTCGAATGATCTGCGATAATTATACCAGGTCTGTCATTATATCTTTTGGGTCTGTACCAGTCTGTACTTCCCTCTTTTAATTCATAGTTTGGGTACGATGGCCGTCAGCTTTAGGACTGCCAGAAGGTTTTCGATGGGTCGCTTTCTACTCCACACACAACTGGACATCAATTCTGACCCATTTCTTCTTTAGGATTGATTGGGACGCTCTCTCTCGCATGCCTTGCACTCTCCCTCTTTCTCTGGGGAGCTGGATACTCCAAGTCGAACAACATCGGTGCTGTGATCGTCATCTCGACAGGCGCATTCATCGGCTCGATATGGACGTAAGCCCATTCTGTTGTCAGTTAGTCTTTGCACACCAAAGTCTAAACCATGCAGAATATTTACGAAGGTGGTACATAAACCGCAGCTCGTTTCAGTAGAGGCCACATGGACGTTTGCCCTGTTACCTTTCGAAATATGTAGGACATTTTATACGAGACGAGACCAAGCATTTACTCTTTTACACAGTACTAGGTCTTTTCTCCGTCAACCTCGATATCACAAATGTGCCTGCTGCACATGCTCCCTACCTGTGCCTCGCAACACTTATATGGCTCAACGCAGCTCTGGGTATGTCGATGTCCTTTGATTGCGGGAGGCCGTGCACTCAGTGTGACATTAGTTTTCATATACGCGGCAACCATCATTCTCCTCGCCTTCCTTACTCAGGTTTTGCATGATCAGGACGTTTGGTCCCGCGACATTGATTCGAGTCCGTCTCCGTTCCCGCTGCATATCATTGTCGCACACACCTTTTCGTCTCTATCTCGACCCTTTTCCTTGGTTACCCGTCAAAACAAGCCGACGTCTCCTGTATTGAAGGAGCACTGTTTCCCTGGCTGTACTTGTTCCCGCAAACTTCCCAGCTCGTCTCTTGCAGACCTGCGGACTCTCGGACCAACCTTGGAGAACGTCACCGGCGATGTATCAAGGAGTCCGCACCCCCTTATCAACATTCGTGTCCCGACAGCGATGGAAAGACCGAAACCAATTGCCATCACGCTTCGGTCACGATAAAGCTTGTCAGACTCCTACTAGACGCATAAATATATCTGCCGAATGCGCTTAGATTCACCGTGATCTCAAATTTAAAAAATACGATATCAATTACGGCGACGCGAAAACATGAAGCATCTACTTGAATTGTACAACTAGTAATGTGATGAGAATATAATACGACGCCCTCTTCAACCCTACGTCTTACTCACTCTGAAGTTCATTCTGGAGTTGTTTGAGCAAAGTGGGATCTGTCTTGCTTATATACTGATTGAAGATATGAATGCCCCCGCAGGTCCGCTCGGCTTCCTGTAATGCTGCAGCCACATAATCAGTGAGTTGCGTGGTGCGAACAGGATCATTGTCCAGGAGCTGCCAGGTACGTGTAGGGTGAGTGAGGAACAACAAAAATCTCGAAATCACCGACCGTTTTTCGACGATCAAATTCGAGGGTGGTTTCAGAATCTGCATAGTATGACTGCGGTACCTGATCAAGGTCCCAGTGGAGTGTCAAGGGGCTACAATTTGATGCGTTAGAACATCAGGATACATTGGTAACATCCACTATTGCAGACGTACCTGGCATCCTCATTTTCAGCCAAGCTCTTGCTCTCTTTGACCTCAAAGAATACGTCTGTCCAGAGGTTGAAAATCTCGTTCGGTAAGCGATCAAGCACTTCAAGACGACCGGTGGATACAAGAGACGCAATGCCCAGAGCAGCTAGTTTGCGATGGCGAGGCTCCGACATGTGGTCGAACTGCCATACGAGTAAAGCATGTGAACAATCTCAGCACTTCATGACAATATAAGACGAACCTGTCGCCACCAATGGTCCAGCACTGCTTCCCAGATTTTAGCTTCAGGGAAATCCATAGTCTCCGCCGTTGCTGATACAAGTTGCAAGAACATCTGTCTGTCCGCTAGGGCAATCCTCGCAAGCAAATATATGCATTCGGTGAGCAGACTTGGCGAGCTCTGTGAAATGTGAGCACACGCGTATTGTATTCAATCAGTACAGACAACTCACCTCGTCGTGATTCAGGAGGTTAACAATGTGACTAAACAAACCAGCAAAATGCATGGCTTGGCCCCAAAGCGTAGCAGGCGCTAACTGAGTTAGGAATTGGAGACAAACCAGTATGTCTTTCTGATTGGTCATTATCGCCTGACCTGTAAGTGCTTTCACAAAAGCATTCATTAGCGGTTGGGCGAAGCTCTAAATATTTAGCGGGGCCATTAGGTGAGTAATAAATAAAGTACCTGCAAGACGGCAGGAGCGTCGACAAATAAACACGACTCGACTATAGACACTATTTTGCCAAGCAGATCTAGATTGTTTGACAACAGAGAGACTGCCAGAGGGACCAGGTCGATGAGACCGGGTCCACCAGCATAGCCCAACGATGATGAGTTGCGAACGGCAGCAAGCCAGAGATTAAGTGCGTCTTCATCGAGGTTGATGGCAACCTTTGTTCGCATTAGCATACAGCGCGTCAGGCACATAAAGAAGTCTCACGCCTGCAGAAAGGCCGTCTTGGACAAGGGGGACAATAAGACCGTTTAAAGACGACTGCTCTTTCATCGCCTGTAGTGCATGAGCATCACTGGTATTGTGATGTGCAAAACTCACCGAGACTAGACTTGTCACGACGACCAAGAGTTGAGCTTTGAATAACCACTCCTCGCCGGCAGCAGTCCCTAAACTGTGTTGAACAAACAGCATGGCTCAGGAAGTGATGACAGGAACTTACACAACTGAGGGATGCCTTCTGAAATCATTTGTGCGTGTGGTGTAATCTAATAAAAATGCGCATAATGTGCTGCAGCGTTGCAGGGAAACTCACTCGAGGGCCGGCACGTTCGATCACTACTTTGAGACTCTTGGCTAGACGCTGTTTCGCTTCCATTGTGTCCGCCTCACCCATAAGCTTCATAAGTTCAATAACCGCAGTAGGCAAGTAAGGTACGAAGATATCGATGTCAAAATTGACAGTCTATATAGAATGTGAACATAGGATCGTGAATATGTAAAAAAAAGACGTACATCGATGCACTCCCGCAAGGCTGTGGCGGCAGTCAGACGAACAACAGAATCCGTGCCAGGACCTCTGTCTCGCAGCAAGTGGATGAGGATGTCCCAAACATTCGGATCGTTGGCTGGTGAGCACATGTCGCTAATCCATTTTCCAATAAGCCATGCTATGCGGCGCTTAATGATTGGATAGCTGTGGCGATACATAAGTGAATGTGATGTAGAAAGACAAAATAGACTCGCTATTGGTTCGTCTCCCTTGCTTCTGCGATGAGGTTATGCTGCAACCACTGGCTGAAAGGAATTACTTCTCGTAGGTGAGTCGCACAACGTCCGATAGCACAGTACAGAGCTTCTTTCTGTATGACACTTGCTGAATCAACCGTTGGTTGCGCTGGAAATGGGCTCGTTAGTATAGGAGCACACGCGAATTGTATATTCACCAATTATCTGCTTGAATGTTGTCTCAAGTAGTGGTGTGACATAAACCTTGTATTGCGATGAAAGGGTCATCAAGACGCGTTCACCGCATGGCTAAAAAGATGAGTCTCGTGGCAAGCTGGATCTACATGTGGAACGCACTCGCAATTCATACTCCCATTGATCGTTTTCTTTGTCTTCTAAATTGACCCACTCTTCTGGATCAGACATCCAACCCTCGAGATCTGCCAGGTTCAAGGGGATGAAACGTGTCACGAGAAGCCGGACGGCATCCTCGACAAACTCTTGCGAAAGAGCTGGGCGACTCTCATCAGCACAAGGCCACAACTCCCAAAGACAGTCAATACTAGTCTCGGTTTTTGGGCCACCTTTGCGAAACGGCGTCCATCTCGAGAGATTTTCCTTGAACAGGACCATGGCCTGGAGGAGAAAACGCACCGGGAAAACCGCCGTTGGAGCGTCTATGTAGCATGATGAGCAAAGCCAGCATCAGGGAAGAATTAAACTCAGAACCTTGAATTAGCTCTGGCGGACCATTGGTGGCTTGCACAACTCTGTCCCAATAGTAAAGGACAATTTGGTTACCTGTCGGAAGCTGAACAAATTTGTCGGGTTTAAGTTGCTGGAGTCTGCGGAAAAATTTCCCAAAAACGCGGACATGACGGGTCAGTCTGTCAACGGACAAAAGCGTAAGACGGTCTGATGCTCCGGATGCTCTCAAGGAAAGGACGAGGTTGATTCGAAGTTCAGACAGTATCTTCAATTGTCCGGTTGAACTCTGGAAAAGTTGCAAGAACTGTATAGTTGATAGCCGATCAGTCACCCTCATAGATTCTCGCATAGAAAATACAAACCCAAGGTTCAAGTTTCGCAAACCCGCCTTCAGGCTGGGCGAGTCTAGGCCAGAGCCACAGAGCCATCTTTACAAGACACTTGTAAATGAAATGAGCCACGATAAGATTGTCAGCAGTGCGCTGATCACTAAGCGCTAGTGGCACGAGTGCGGAAATCATCGACGACAATTTGGAGTAGTAAGCGAACATCACTTCATGCAGTTGATCGACGATCTAATGAAAAATAAGACTCTGAAGTAATGATGAGATGAAGAACGACACACATTAACCATCGTCTTCACGCCAGCCAATAGCTTGACGCCGCTGAACTCCTTCAAGACACTATTAAGAAGCGCGAGACCCCTGCGAAGGGCAAGAGTTGACCGCGGGTCGCTATTGGGAGAACCACAGAGGACTTCAAGATTTGTGCGAATGACGTCCATGATGTCGGCTAGCAGCGAGGGCCTAATAGAGAAATCAACGCGCAAATTCAGTGAGATGACATCAAAGGTACCAACCAGTTCGTGGGGTAATCTTGGCGAGCAATTTTCGCAACAATTACTTCATTGCACTCCGCAATCTTATCGAGTCAGTCATAAATTAAACGAAGCCACATTTGGTGGCAATACTTGCCGTATCATCTTCCTCATCAAAAAAGGTCATGCATCGTGACCGGATCCTAACTCGTTGCTCGTCTGATAAAAGTCTGCTTTATGTCAGCGAATACTTGACCGTGTATTCAACGAAGCACGCACTTCCGTGATCTCCAGTAATTCAACGCCTTGTTTTTGAATTGAATGATGCTTTGCTTCCTCACAGGCAGCGGTACTGATCGGGTGGCGGCGATCTCATGTAAACCATCGAAAGTCCCAAAGTAGTCCAACAATTCCTCGACGCGTTTACTCGACGCGTGGACTTCAGCAGGGTTTTGAGACGACGCTTGAGTAATGACTTGATACAACTCTTGAGGGTCAACGACTTTTGTGACGACCCCAAGCTTGGGTGGGTTGGCCATGTTCCTTCAAGTTGTTATCGACAAAGGATCGGATAACTCGACCCCAAGAAGAACGCGGTGCCACTAGAAGTCTGAATCAGATCACGTTTTAAGGAAGTAAATAATTAAGAACCAAACAGAGTCAAATAACGCGTCTCAAGCGCCAGGTTGCATGGTAAGCTTGACTGGGTTTACAGCTTTACTTCGTCCTTGATCTGCATCAAACATTGCATGCGATTCAATTCACACCATGCCAGAAACTCTCAAACGCAGGCTACTACACGATGACGAGCTCGTGGAAGACTCCGAACCTGAAAGGGAGGAAAAAAGGCAACAGATAAGGGAGCAAACAAGGAAGAAGAAACGTTTGCGCATGGACCCACGAGCTGATCTAGAGCAAGATATTATTGAGCTAACCGATACAGAACTCAATCCTTCCAGTCCATTAGTTACTGCAGACGGTCAGAGCCAGATCGGCAGGCCTATCGGTGGTGAGCCTCTTGACTGGTCTCAAAACTCTTGGTGCTCATGTCCTCTCAGCTTCCAGCTGCAGTACACTGACGGAGCTGGCTTCTTCCCGGGAACTTCAAAACGCGGACCATTTTGTGGTCGATATACCTCGACCTTCGCTTGCTGGTGAGGCGTACACTGATCAGCTATTAAATCTCTGATTGCTTAAGGGGTATAGTAATCGCTCCACATCAACGTAGACATCGTGCCAATGCACCAAATACAGCGAATGGGCCCTATATCGCGCAGAAAATGTCGGGTATGAACCGCACCTTTACATACCCCACCCCGCCTCCTATTGCGACACTGGATGTGCCACTGTCCAGCGACTCCGAGGGTGAATCCCACCTGAAACTGTCTCGCTTTGCTTTCCGAGCGCCTCCATCTAAGCCTAAGATCGGAGGTTTATCATGCTCGGGTAGTTCTGTCGCAGCGGACAAACTTCCAGAATCAACCTCTGCTCCGAAAGCCAGACTGAAGCGCCCCAGTATTCACCGCTTCTCTAATGATTTCTCACATGCACAACTTGCATCTCTCATCAGTTGCGTTAGCTGCAATCTGAAGTGGACCTCGACAAAGACTGCAAGCCAAAAAGTAATCCACATCCAAAACTGCGCAAAAAAGAAGTCCCTTTCCGATGAAACAGTTCGAATGCTTATACGCAAGGAGATTCAATCGTCTTCAGACCAGAACGCTTCTGAAAGGAATGACAAGAAGACTACGGAAGAAGATCAAAAGCCGGCCACTTTCCTGGAAACGGTTGTCAACGAGGTCTCCCGGACGAAGAAAAGCAGACGCCCTCAAACTCTGGGAACCGTCAAGTCTCTGCCTGAAACTCGCGGTAGTATACTGGGAAGGGCGCGGGCTGTCCTTGATACTTTTGTGCAACACGGAGACTCCGTCGTGGACGCTCAGGTGTCGAATTTGACCCAGGGAGGTAGAAGCGACGTTCCCTGCACTCAAGCTTTTGGAAGTAGCATGCTTGCTCGTCGAGCAGACTCGTATCCTCATGCACAGCCAGGACCAGTGCTGACCCAGGCTTTCGGTGAAAGCGCCCTCGCCCATTTGGTTGCGCGACATGCTCAAACTTCTGGTCTTTGATATAAGCGTGGTGAATTAGGCTGTTTCTAGCGACCTATCAGGTCGAGCCCGCCCCAATTTGTCCTTCCAAATGCAGATTTCATGTCAAAATACCTCTATGCAATTAATTCCAACAAGCATCGACATCCATGATCTTCAATATCCAGCACACTTCGCAGTCACATCTGCCGTCAGCAGCTTCAGCCTTATCAAGAGAACGTCATTCGCTGTCGGCATCTCTTACCCCCGCTTACTTGACAACGAGCCGAGCCAATTCAAGAGCCGATCAATTTGCGATCAATAATGTTCAAGTTGACGCTGGTACTAGCTCGTAATGGTCTCAATGTATCTTTCCTACCCCTTTATTCATTTCCGTGGCGCTATTTTGTAGCATAACAATTCTGACTATAATGTTCTACTGTCACCTTGCACCAGCTTGCACCCTGCTCGTAATAACTCAGGCCCTCGCCTCTGATAAAGTACTAGGCTGGAGCCTTACGTAACGAGGTAACGAGGTTGAACAATTTAACCATGTTTATCTACTGTTGGAGTAGTGCTCATATTGACAAGGACCGATAAGGCGTAAACCTGTTTTTTGTGACATTGTCCCGCCACCTAGTTGCTCTCTGCTTGCTACTTGCGTTCCATGAATAAATATGCCTGGACGTCGCTCTCTTGAAGACGACACCACTCTCCTCGATGATTCCAAGTCCAAAGAGTATGACTGCGCCCGGGATGAAAAAGGGAATCAATCCGAGACACTGGACCAAACCCGTATGGAAGAAGATAGCGATTCCGATACGACCTCAACAAACTCATCGGATGAATTTGACTGGGACGAAGAAGAAGTCGCTAGTCAAGTAGAGAATCCGGAAACTGGCACAAAGGCGAGGAGAGGCAGGGCCCTTTGGCTCGGCTTCATGAAGCTCGCAAGGCCAGTCAGGGTTCTATTAGTTGGCATGCTTGGTGCCGCATTCTTCATAACTCCGTTGCTGGTAGTAGAGTTGAGGTTCAAGGACAAGGAAAGCGTCCGGCTGCAAGTCCGTGTTTGGTCCCTTTGGTTGTCGATCACTTGGGCAGCCTCCTGCGCAACATACTTGGTTGTGGATGCCATTCCACGCACTGTGATCTACGTTATTTTCTTACTTGGTGGCCAAGTCGAGCGTCTGAAGACGCAGATTGAAGTACGTACTGCTCGGACTTCTCGTTGGCAGTCCGACTGAATCCATTGGTATAGTTGACACTCGCTGTCTCGGCATGGCTAAAACTTATACTCGATATTTCATGGGCCTGGATAGCGCTATCTGCAATCACGGCCTTCTATGAACCTCCCGGCGCATACTGGGTTGTTATTAACCGTGTGATGCAGGTAAAATGCGCATCTCATACTTTATTATATTGACTAAATGTCATTCCATTCAACAGACTCTCTTTACTGCAGGTATCATCCTCTTTGTTGAAAAATTGTTTTTAAGGTTTGTCGCAATCAACTTCCACCAACATGCACTCGCAGATCGTCTTGCGGAAAATCGGATGGGACTGAGGGCGCTGGACTATCTATCAAATGCACAACTTGCTCCCGCAAAGAAAATTCCAAACGTCAAGAATGGGCACAAAAATACTTCGAGTTCTTTTGGGACCGCATTTGATCTTTCCGTATTCCATGGTAAGGGTCACCGCCGAGATGGAACAGATGGAACAGTCAGTGGGCAGGCCAGTACAGCTACTACACCTGTTCTCGAGAAACACGAGCACGAAGCACACCATCATCGGTCGCACAAAAAGCGTCATACTAGTCGCGCCGAGACGAAAAGACGACGCAAGGGGTATATGGCAGCAGTTGTTGTTGACCAGCTGACTGGCGCTATTGGACAAGTGGCGCTTAAGAATTCCAATTTTAACCGGGGCGGCGACTTCTACGCCTTGGATTCTGCGCGGAAGCTCGCAAGGAAGCTCTTTCATGCTCTCAGTGTCACCAGCCCTGGACGTTCTCATCTTGTCGTTGAAGGTATGGTAAACTGATGATAAAGAAGATGGCCTAACATCGTTTCTTGATAGATTTCTACCCTTATTTCCGTTCGACTGCAGAGGCGGTGGGCCACTCCATTTATATGAGTTCATTCATCTCACAGTTTCAGTAGCATGCTGCTTTTGCTGTTTTTGATAAAGACGGCAATGGTGACATCAGCAAGCGAGAAATGAGGGAAGCTGTACAGAGGATTTATCGAGAGCGTAAGGCCCTGACTGCCAGTCTGAAAGTGAGTCCATGTCTTCGTTCGAGAAATACTGCTCACAACTTCACATAGGACGTTGACTCAGCCGTTGCAAAGCTGGATGCAGTCCTTGTCTGCATTGCATTGCTCGGTATTCTTTTCGCATGTCTCCTCATTTTTAACAGGAGCAACACGCTAGCCTCGCTTGTTCCTCTTGCGACAATTATTCTCGGATTTTCGTTCATCTTCGGACACTCTGCGCAGACGCTGTTTGAGTCGGTAAGTTGGAGCAATTCGCTCGTCCATCATACAACCCAAGTTCACTTCTGCCTAAACAGATGATCTTCATATTTTCTACACATGTCTTCGATGTCGGTGATTTGGTCATGATTGACGACCAGGTGTGTTCCTTGCGCGAACAGCTTGAATGAAACCAACAAATATCCCTTCAGTACCTTATTGTCAAAGAATTTGGTCTATTTTCTACTACTTTCCGTCGGGTTGACGGTCAAGAAATTATCGCACCGAACTCGCTGCTGTCAAGTACGAAACTCGTCCATAATTTGCGGCGGTCAAATAGCATGTGGGAGAGCACGACACTAATGATAGCGTACAACACCTCCCTCGAGCTCGTTGAGCAGCTCAAGGCACGCATTCAAGCCTATATCACAGCAAATAACAGGGAATGGAGTGGATCGGCGGTGAACATCGACAAAATGGAGTTCCAGAACGCGATTCATCTGACGGTGGCCGTTGAACGTGAGTGTCTGTGTAGCTAGGCCGACTGTGGGGTCTGATACCTGGATCTGATACCTGCTTCAGATCGCCCGAACTGGCAGGACTGGGGAGGGCGCTGGACGCGGAGAACTGCTTTCATGAAACATCTCAAGAATATTCTGGAGGATCTAGATATCAAGTATACGAAGCCCGTACAACCTGTGCTGTTGCCCAACTCTCCACGCCCAATGGGCGTGTTCCGCAGTGTGGGCGTAGAGGTGAACACCCGTGGCGGCGAAGAGAATCTTACTGCGTGGAAGTAAGACGGACTTGTGAAGTTGCATTGTGCTTATGTTATGACTCCGCATCCCATAGATCTTTTTGTAGCATAGCGGACTGTAACAGACTTCAGAGATCTAGCTAGAATCCTGTTGAAGGGCGGTAATGTAGCTACATATATGTGCATGTTAGTTATATCAGTAAACAAGTCAGCACAGCCTAAAAGCCGGCGTGTTGAAAGCCGGGAATCGACGGATTCGAAAAAGCAAACTCGAGAAGAAACTATGCTAAGTTGGATAGCTATATGAGGGCCAGTGCAAATGATAATGAAATCACAAATATTGTCATGCTTTTGGGCTCAAGGCTCTGTCTGCCAAACCTGCGACCTCGATGACGCCGCCTACAAGGTGCAAGCTGCCCGTGACGAGCACGCTAACGTTGGGCATTTTACGCACTTCTTCCACAGCGTCCTCAATGGACGGCAGAACATGCACTGTGCCAGAGTAAGTTGGGACAAGCGTGTTCCAGGCTGCTTCAATTTCTCTCTGAGTCTTGAGATTGAGGTTGTCAGTTGTAGACATTGCCGCGGAGGTAAGGTCTACCGGATGCATATATAAGCTTGCATTTGAGATAAATGACCATACCTACCGCCTTTGAAATTGCCGCTGGCATAGGTCACATTACTACAGAAAATGACCTTGGCGAAAAATTCTTCCTTCTTCTCTAGGCTGCCATGCACTGCCAGTCGCTCCTCTATCTTTTGCAAGATGGCTGTCAGGAAATCATCTCCTGAACGTCCACTGGTGCAATTGAAGATAAGTACTCGAAGTGGGTGCCCATCAGAAACGGGGGAACTAGAATCCAATATGAACGGGATGACACTGAAACTAATGCAAATAACAAACGTACACAGGAAGCCCAACTGCTGAGCTTACAAACCATTCCAGACAGCACGCAAGGCTCTCTTGTGTGTGTGCTCCATCGAGGAACCATGCTGTAGCCTCAAACTTCGGATCGAGTACTGTCTGGCAACGGCCAGGCCAGTGAGCATTTTTAAGGCCATCCAGAAAAGATGTAGGGAGTGATTGCAATGGTTTTATCTCTGATCCGCTCCATGTTGCGCTAGTAGTACCGCTAGTGTTGGGATCTGACATGGGGGAGTATGACTGATCCATGATACTGAGGAACGTGTGCACCAATTGTACAGCGAGACCCGCGTTCGATCTCTGGTGAGCACCGGCAAGACCTATAACACCGGATTAATTTTGCAGGTAAATGGCAAAACACCGATAAACATGCCTAACTGGATGGTGGAAGGGAGGGTGTCAATAATTGTGAACTGAGATGCCTGCGGTGTAAACACGTATGAGCTATAAGGAGGCGTGAGATGTAAGAAAGTGCAAATTACCCTCTGCTCTGCTGCACAAACACCAAGCTCAAGTATGCCTTCCTCAGGCTGTTCAACAGTCAGGGCCGGAACCCCTTCCTATTCTATCCGTCAAATACTTATGGTGTGGACCTGACAAGAAACGCGCCTTATATATTCCACCCTTCTGATTGGCAATCTGACTGAGTTTTTCTCCAAGAAGCCTTGTGTGGTCATACCCGAGGGCGGTAACACCTGTGACAACTGGCTTGGGGACAATATTTGTACTGTCGGAGCGTCCACCAATGCCTACCTCGAGAATTGTCGCATCAACCTAACGATGAAGTTAGACAGATAAATGGTTAGGATTGCTGGCACACCTTGAGTTGGTTGAAAGTGTAGAACGCCATGAGCGTAAGGTAGCGAAAGTAGTTTGGCATGAAGGGGGTAGTGGCAGCTTCGCACTGAAGGGGTTTTTTGTCTAGTGCGGACGACTATTAGTGCAAGAAACGGAAACCAAATACCTTCGTATTCTGAAGCAAATTCCACACCTCGAAAAAGTAACGAGTAAATTCCTCCTCTGAAAGTGGTTCGCCGTTGATGCGAATACGCTCACGGACAGCGACCAGGTGAGGAGAGGTGTACAGGCCTATGTTACTTGTCAGGGGACGCTCTCGTAGAGCTGGGAAAGTAAAGCACACCAATTTTCCAGCCTGGCCTAGCTGCCCTCAATATTGAATCCGTGAATGCGCTTGTAGAGCCCTTCCCTTTGGTTCCCGTGATATGTATGACATTTAAATTGTTTAACTGGGATGGCTGTAACGGTACTCCGTCATAAACAAGACAGTAAAGTTGACATATGACATACCTCAAGGCCCACCCTGCGTAGATAATCGATCATTTCAGGTATAGCATTAGGATTAAGCTTCGCTCCTGCAGCACGTACGGCCTCCAGGATAGCAGCATTAGTTTGAAGGCTGTTCAGTGCATCTATAGCATCCTTGTAAGTCGGAATGGGTGCGGTGGACATCCTGCGTCCGTGAAAACGAGAGAGTTTTAGTCTCTTGGTATGTGCAACAATAGATAGGAAGTTAAAACGATAAGAAATGGGCATCAGCAGGCGCCGGACATGAGAAGATTAAAAGATAGCGCGTCCCGGAACAATGTGGGTGACCGCGTTACTCAGAGATCACATGACCAGGCTATTGAAGACGCGTGATAAAAATAGAACAACACCTCCTGAAACACGAACCATACCCATGCACTAGTAACTTGAAGCAACAACTACGATGGACAAATTTGTAACTGTAATCAAGCCTGCGCGCTCCTCTCTCAAGGAAACAGATAAATGTACAAAATCATCACGATTTACTCCATACCCTACTTCAAAACCGAAGACCAAATTGAACAAGAACTTCCCAGATGGAATGTCGAAGTCAAGTTACGCAGAGGCTGTGGCACAAGACAAGGCGCGCTTGCGCCAGTGCGTATCTTTTAAGTCGTTTTCTTGCATCTTTACTGACTGTGGCACCCGACAGGCTCCTGGCCCCTCTCAAAAAAGACGGTACCTCCAAACCCTCTGCTGGGGAAATCACGAAGCACCTGCTGAACACCCTTGCGGATGAGTCAAACCCAATTACTCATTCTAATATATATGAACGTTCTGGTGCATTTTTATCCCCCCCTCTTTTACTTTCGCATTTCATTGTTAACTTTTCAAATTATCTACAGACTATGTAATTTCGGCCGCATCAGGCCACCAGCGCTCCGACAGGCGTGGTGGCGGGCATGGCCGAGAGTACCTTGACGAGCGCTCTGAGAAGCTAGAAGTCCAGAAGCATGAAAATGCACGCGACTTACACCCAGTGAAAAGAGAAGAAACAGAAGGGAAAAGAGGTGTGCTAAGTGGTGTACGCATCTACATCGGTGGCTACCTTGCGGGAACAACCGACATTGAGATGAAGCGGATAGTTTCTGGCGCTGGTGGTGTCACGTTGTAAGCGCAATCCCCCCCGTGATCCCCCGAGTCATAATCATTTTTCACAGGCTTTCCCCTAGCGGCGCTACGCATATTCTCACGTCACAACAACTCTCAGGTTCGAAGACTCATAGACATCTCGTGTCAAAGCGCGTTCCTGCACATGTAGTGCGGCCCGAGTGGGTATTCGAGAGTGTGAAGGCAGGTCGTAGACTGCGAGAGTGGCAGTTTACGGCTATTAAGCCTGGGAACACTATGGATTTGGCAAAGATGTTCGGGCACAAGAAGGAGCTGTAACTGGGAATTTTTTGAGGCTGGTCCTCATTGTGTATTGATCTCGAGAATGTATCGATACCAATAATTTATCGTTATTTTTATTCCAAATACCATTTCACGCCAAAAAATGATACAAATATAGTATACACTACAAGCCTAGTAGCGGCCTGGTGTGCCCTCGATGCGGTGGTTGGTGGAGACAACGAAAAAATAATCATAAGTTTTTCCATGCAGGACACATGAGTGACTCAGGTCATTCATACGATTTGCTGCTTATACATCGGTCCTTGTCGATTAGTGGTTAAATCATCGCATTGTGGAAACACAATTCTGCGAAGCCGGAAGTTCGAATCCTCCCTGGGACATACCAAGGGCAGTCTTTTTCCTTTTTCATCTTGCGCCAAGACGCATACTGTATGTTCAATATTCGTCTTGACGCTTTACTTACTTGTAAAATGAGCACGCCATTGTAATGTGACATTGCAGCGAGGCCTCAAGCCTCACTCCCTGTAAATGTATAGCTCCCCAAGCTGCCTGTCCCACTCCCGAACTCGCTGCTAAAATCGAATTCACTCCCCTCATCGCCCTGACTACTTCCTGCATCACTTCTCTCTCTTTCTCCATCACCCACGCTTTCATTTTCCACACCACCCAACGTGGAGCTTCGCCTAAGGTTTCCGCTTTCGCTCTCCAACCTGTATCGATCTGCACTCCTCACTTCCTCCGCGCATCGCAGACACGTCCATCCGCGTGAGCCATCATCTGCGGCGCGGAGCATGCGCTCCGCAAGACAAGCATAACAATAAATATGTCCACAAGAAGCAAGATACGGCGTTGTTATCGGATACAGAGGTTCTCTGTCTCCCTCGGTATTATTATCACCAACATCGCTGTTTGATGATGCAGAGAATGCCGGAGTGTATGATGCCAGCGCGCCAGCAGCATCACCAAGGTTCACATTTAAGGAAGCGTTCTCAGCACAAATTGCACACTGATCTGGTGGGAGGGAATAATACTTTCCGCGTTTCGGCGCGCGTATTTTTTGTGTAGGGGAGGGAGCAGGGAGAATGGATGAAAAGGTTGATGTGAGCCTTCGTGCCACGGAGCGAGGATTGATGAGCGGGAGGAGGAAGAGGAGGAATTCCTATAGCAGAATGAGCCTGAAATGAAAGCAAATAAAAGAACGGCATACTGTAAATGCGTGCCAGACCATCTGGCGATTCATAAATTCATAACTAACATCACGTTTGAGGAGAGCCTGTGAAGGTTCAAGCCTCATCACCAGGAATCTATCAACAATTGTCCTGTATCTGCGATAAACTGTATCAAAATTTCGCTAACAATAGCACGCACTGCGGGAACGTACTTGCCATTCCATAAGAATGCAACGAAGTTGAGCAGACTGAATGCACCATGTGCGGTCTCAAGACTCGTCAAGGCAGCCCAAGCGCGGCGACGGGTATCAGAGGCGGGGGCATCTGGCCACGCATGCGAGAGCGCATATGCATGGAGTCGGTTGCGGAAGTAGGGAACGAGGATGGTGAGTGCACCGTGGATAATTAGTAGTCGTCGTCGTGGGGGCCTGGCTGCAGCACATTATTCAGACGTCGAATATTTGCGAGAGATGTGTTCACTCACAGTCAAAGCCGGAACTTGGGCCGGCATACCGCAGGCCCTGCAGCATTGCGCCATAGCTTGCACCAGAACTCCAAACAGAGAAGCGATAAAGCACGAGCTGGACGAGGAGCGCTAGCTCAGGCTCAAAACGAGCTTTTATGGAGGCCTGTTTCTGCATCAGCAGATAACATACTGACACGTAGAAGACGTACGTTGACGGTTGCAAGGGCCTTTGACACCGGCTCTGTAAGTATGTGCACAAGTTCGGCATCGAGGAGCTCAGCGTCCAGCTGTCCAACGCGAATGATGCGAGTGTTCGGTCTAGGAAATGCTGGGGACACAAGGATATCTTGTATGGAGTGAAGGCGGGGCTGGGCAGCGTCCCATGCTTGCTGCCATATACTGCTCATCGAAGCGGGGATACAAAGGTGTAGGCACGTGATTACATATTGAATTGACTCGATAGATTTGATCTAATAGCTAACGCGAACGTCGACGATGGCAGAACAACTACAGCAGTTAATACTGGATACTCTCGACGCCCAGTCGACTTTACCAGATACCCGTGCACTAAAGATCCCTGGCCAATCTAGCCCAGCGTCCAGTCATGATGCACAGATCACCATTCTCGGTGCCTTGAATTCGCTACTCAGCCGGGAGGTAGCCTAGTTTGCTTTCCTTTCTCTCGTGATCTCGTATTGAACGAACTCGCAGATGATAACGTACGAAACACATGAAGTTTCATCGCATGTGCTTACGCCCGAGGGCGTCCAGATCGTGCGTGAGGGCTCGCATGAGGCTCGTGTCTGGGCCGCCCTCCCCGAACGTGGTAGTGCCCCGCTCGGCGCGCAGGATCTCAAAAGAGCAGTGGGAGATGAGGCTGCAAAAGTTGGACAGGGACGCGCGTTTAAGAGTGGATGGATCGCGAAAGAGGGGAATGGTTTCGTCAAGGCCGTGCGTGTTTCGTGCTGACATTTCTATGACTGTGCAATTGATAAGCCGGTAGGTGTCTAATATTACAGATACGACACAATTTGAGCTGCGTGAAGTAGAGTCGTCAGGGACACTGGCGGCCGGTGAAAAAGCACTCGCTGAATTACGAAAACGCAAGCTTATCATACAAAGGTTCTACTTAATCCTCCAACGTAAATTACTGAGTCTAACTACTACAAAGAAAGGGCCAATGGTTCACTGTGCATAAAGGCGCCAATTTCAGTACTTCGATTGCAAAACCGGAGACTGATTTGACCGTTGATATGCTCACTTCGTGGGTTTGGTGTTCCAATGTAGCGGTGTTAAAGCTTACACTGCTCTAACCCCTAGCGGCTCTTGGAAAAAATCCACCTTCAAAAAATATAACTTTGACGCAGACGGGATACCCACATCCGGCGGTGCTCTCCACCCTATCCTTAAAGTCCGCGAAGAGATCCGTAGTATTTTCTTAGAAATGGGGTGCGTGATCATTTCACAGTATAATAAGGCTGTAGAATAGCAGAATTACACTTGATGCTGATTACGAATGTTACAGTTTTGAAGAAATGCCCACAGGGACTTTCGTCGAATCTGGATTCTGGTGCTTCGATGCACTTTTCGTTCCCCAGCTGCATCCTGCACGCGAGCTCCAAGATACCTTCTATCTGTCTGGTATGTGCTTGCCCCCCTTACCTTCGTCAACTTATCGAAATCTCATAGATCCCTCGACGTCTCTCCCTCCGCCATCCGATTACTACAAACGCGTCGCACGCGTGCATGAGCACGGTGGGTACGGCAGCATCGGTTACCGCACGCCCTGGTCACACGAGGAGTCGCATAAGCTCCTCTTGCGCACGCACACGACTGCCTCGTCCGCCGCCATGCTATACAAACTCGCAGCCAAGTGTCGAGGCGAAGATATCGACGGCGATCTTTCCGTGAAATCGCAACCTGGAGCCGCAAATCCGAGTGATGATCGGTTCAGACCAGCAAAACTATTCAGCATTGACCGCGTGTTCCGTAATGAGACGATGGATGCTACTCATCTTGCGGAATTCCACCAAGTTGAGGGCGTTGTTGCAGATCGGAACCTAACACTTGCGGATTTGATTGGTGCGTTGTGGATCTTTCCTTGATCTATCTTCCCTCTACATAGACATTTACCAATAACCTATCATCTGCACAGGTTTCATGCGGACTTTCTTCCGGAAGATGGGAATGAAAAATCTGAGGTTCAAACCTGCGTATAACCCGTACACAGAGGTGCGTGTTGACCCTCTTCTCCATTTCAAGTACTAATTGAAACTTGATAGCCTTCTCTTGAGATCTTCGCCTGGCATCCCCTCCTTGAAAAATGGGTCGAGATCGGGAACAGTGGCATGTTCCGCCCTGAGATGCTTGCACCCATGGGATTCCCACCTGATGTGCGTGTGCATGGGTGGGGAATTGGTCTCGAACGACCAACTATGATTCGGTGAGTAGTCTTTCCCTCGCCTCGTCCCTTTCTGTATTCTCTTATTGGGGCGTGATACTGAAGTTCTTGATACAGGTATGGTGTTAACAACATCAGAACGCTTGTCGGGCACAAAACCTCCATCGAGAATGTGGAGAACTCGCCCGCTGTTATGTTCTAGAGATGTCAGGAGGGTGTACGCTGATTTAGAAGATACCGAAGATGTATCACCATAATTTTAAGTGCACGCTTAACGAGTGTCACACAAAATAAAATGATCGAGACAATGATAATTTTTGTATCAGCGTAGCGTATGTATAATCTACCGCTCAGGATAGCACCATAAGGTACTTACCAGAAAGCTCAGAACGAGAATACAGCGGCATTCTTCCTCGTCCCGAACATATACACGAGCGCTTGGGACATGAATAGCCCAACCGTGATACCAATCGTGACGGCTATCATCGCACTTCCAATATCCACACCGCTTCCATCTGCTGTGATGCCTCCCGCCTGTGACAAACCCGACTACAAAACGTCCATAATCAGCAAGCCCCAACAGTAAACCCAGAAAGAAAGAGCACCAACCGGAACAAGGAACAGCACACCCGTAACCATACTCGTAAACGCCGTCCCGCCCATCTTCCTCGAATAAACATTCCCCAGCAATCCCACAGTGAAAGCCCCGATGGCGCTCACGATATCGCTCCGATTGAAGATATAGTGATTAGCGACTTTGTTGCTCGCGTAACTCGCGCACGAGATGACCACCATCACTGGAAGTTGTTTGCTCCGCCACGGTTGCAGATTCGCAAGGGAAGATAGAATACTGAACAACGGGACGATGAGGAACTGCGTCCAGAAGGGGAAGGGCTGGAGGTACCAGCCGAAGTGTTTAGGGCGGTAACATCCACCGATGATGTCTGTCTGCATTACGTTCGTGTTGTTCGTGAAGGTGAAGGTGCCGTATATGGGACCTAACCCTGAGGAGAGCGATGAGTTGCCACTTGTGGAGTTGTCTGCTGCGAATGTGCCGACAATGGTGGCGCTCGTAGAGATCTCAGCGGCAAGTGTGGTGAGGTGGTGCCGTGCAGTTGGATCGAAGAGGAGGTATAGGTCTGACCCGATCTGCAGACCAAAACCCAGGAAGAGGGTGTAGATGAGGGCGTATACCATTTTAACGCTACCGCAGACGATGTTTTTAGAGGCCAGCTCCAAGGAACTACTCACTAGAAATAGGTCAGCGGGAGAAACGACTTCAGAAGACACACTTACGGATCAAATAACCAGGAAGAATACCGATGATTGCAGACGACGAGACAGCCGTATAACAGAAGATCTGACTTCTGATACTACTGAGTCCTCGTGCTGTGAAGGACACCAGCATCGCCGTTGTAATCCTAGCAGACCATTAACATCACGATAAAATATGAACATCGAGAGATCTTACTCAAAGACATTCGCATACATCGCGCTCTTCGCAGCAACCCTAAGTTGCAGGAAACACAACGCAAAGGCGCCACAGCCGGCGATTCCCATATCGATGAACGAGCCTCCAAACGCCAGTGGACAGATTAACACCGACAACCAGAAACTCAAGATGCACCTGAACCACCACGGGTACAGCGGTTTCGCCGACAACAGGTCGTCAAGTTGTTCAGTCGCCTTCCGCGCACTGATTTCATCGTGTACCACAGCACGATAGATAATGTGGACCTTGTGCAGGCTGCCTAATGAAAGACCTCCACCGGACTTGATGAAGTGGGTCTCCGAAGTCATCGTGTCGTTGTCGCCGAAGGAACAGATGATGACGCTCGGTAGGTGGATGAACTCGGCGTCGACTTCGAGGATGCGCGCTGCTGCAAGGAGCTGTGATTCGATACGGTGAGAAGGTGCACCGAACGTCATCAGCGCTTTTGCAAGCTTGAGCAGGAAGTTTTGGCGATGGATGATGGCTGGAATCCTCCACTGAGCTCCAGTTGCGCAGACAGAAACGAAGACTTACAAGTAACATTGAACTCGATCTTGATCTTCTGTTTCTCCTTTCTACGCCTGCGATAGTCCATCTGCTTCAATGCCGTCCGCTTCTCGTCGTCATAGTCGTCGAGACACTTCTTCCTCACACCAGTAATAGTAGGGTCATCTGGGTCCAGCAGCTGTGAATTCTGGGAATCATCGGAGTTCGCTCTTCGCATGGGTGCACCGCCCATTTCCTCGTCGTACTCATCGTTAAGCTGAGCAAAACGACGACGTTGGAAAGGGACGTTCTCGCCCTCGGCATCGACTCCGTACAGGTCGATGAGGTTAGAGAACAAGCCACGTCTTCGTCCGTCCCTGTCGTTCACGTCGCCGTAGTCGACGTCATTGTCATCATCCACGTCCTCGTCACCATCCAGCTTGACATCGTCATACTCCTTATGCTTATCATTGCCGTCCGCCGTCTGCGCCTCGACATCAGTCAAAGTCCCCTCACTGGTCCGAAAGTCGACATGCCGCTCATCGACATTCCCCATATATGCATTTCGCGGTGGAGGGATGTCATAGGGGTGCTGATAGGACGACATCGAGTATCTGGAGTCCTCGTCGTCTTCGTATGGCGTAGACGGTGAATCGTTGTGAGCACGACCATGAAACCTTTGGTTTGGAGCCACTGGAACCTCTGACACGTAACTGGGGAGCGTCGGTCGTCTGCTTCGTGACGCTTGGAAATGGGCCTGAGCTGAGAAGGGGTCGGTGAAGTCCGGTACAGACGCACGAGGCCCCCCGGTCGGAGGTCTTGTAGGTTCAGGGATTTGAGGTTCAGGGATTTGGGACTCGGGAAAAGTATGCTCAACAAAGCGCGGACCCGGGTTGAATGAAGGGGGCCTGGGAATGCGCGAAATCCGACCAGTGCCGTCAGAGGGTCGTGCTTGGTGCTGCTGTTCAAAAGAAGAATTTAGCGACTGCCTTTGTACTTGGCGTCGCTGGAGGGTATTTGTGGAGGGCCGTTGTAGGTAACGGCCTGAGTCTGCATCAGGATACGGGTTATATGACATGACTTGCTTGGATAGACGACGAAAGTCTAGCTTTCGAGGCAAGAATAACTGGAAGAAAATCTGATAGCGTCACTGAGGGGGATGACGAAGAAGGGGTATGGTTCAGTGGGGTGGTAAGAGAGAAAGGTGGACGGGCGATATCGACTTTAACTGAAACAAGCGAGATGAAGCAGTATCTTGGTGATTTCAGATTAGACCAGTAGAGTGAGGAAATTATGATCTTGCTTGTCCAGTCAGATTCTAAATTGAACCGATGGTAATATTGAACGGACGATACGAGTAGTCAGATGTGGACAGTGATTTTCGTGCCAAGGTGACCTGCAGGCCAAACCTCTCGTCAAATGAATGTATAGTAAGCACGGGGACTCATCACGATCAAGTCCATGATTGAGGTCACAAATTTGCACTAGTGCTAAGGTTGTTTCTTAGATCGATCACTGATGGGACGCAATCAGTGCCAGCACTGTAACTTGATAGCATCCAACTCACCACATCTCGAATATCTGATTCCGCAATTAAAATGTTCACTAAGAGTGCTCAGTATCATCATAATCAAGAATCGTTCTGTATTCGCAGTTGAACTTTAAACATCGTAGTCCTCCCACTCCTGTACCGTGATACCCACGATGCCATCCTCCGCGCCCTCAAACCTCTTGAAACCCAATCGGCCATAAAATGCTGCCGCCTCTGTATTCCTCGTATCCATGCCCAGCCAAACGCTCTTTACACCATTTTCTTTGAAATTCTCCATCGCGCGTGAGATCAACTTCCGCCCCCATCCCTGCCGCTGATGGCTTGGCAGAATGTCAATGTGCAAATGCGCAGGCGCGAACGCCATCGTCGCATCGTTGGCTCTTGGGAAGGTCATGATGGTGTTGATATAAGTCCTATCAGCAGCTGTGAGTGCTGCGTCGGAGTTATGCAGCAGGGGACCGTAATGGGCTTTGAGCGAGGGCCACCAGTCCGCTTCTGCACTCTCCTCGAATTTGCGCGTGTCGAACGCACCGAGGGTGTACCCTACGACTTGTCCGTCGTCATCAAGCACGAAGCCCCATGTTGATTCGAGGTTGAGGTAGGGGAGGGCGTAAATGAGGCCTGGGAGTGCAGGAAGGGAATGCAAGTGGTTGGATGATGTGCCCGCGTTTGCGGTGAGCAAGCAAATGTTGGAGAGAGCAGACTGGTCAGCTTTGGTGACTGGTCGGATGATGGGTGCCATGATGACAAGCAAATGACCCTAGTGAGTGACATGTACGATGCAGTCTTGTTTTGGAAAAGGATAGGGTTAGGGTTAGGAGGGTGATGGAGCAAAAAGGAAGGCCTGCCCAGCCAGAGTGGCCGTGGCAGGACAGGAAAATATTGAGACGGTGCATGAGCCGGAGCTCATACAAACCATAGTTACCCTCTGTATGGACAAGGTCGCCGTGCTATGAAGGGTCCCCACAGCCCACAAACCCGTGTACATGAAGGAGCTTATGCCATCAAGGTAAGTATGACTTGTCACTCTCTCAACAACACCCTTTTATACATTTCATCAAGTGTGCACGGACCATCATATCCATATTAGGTATCTACCTAGCATGATAATCTACTTTCCTTTCCCATCCCCGCTAGGAGAGTCCTCGGCAGGCCCAGAAATTACTGATCAAATAACAACACAGTCAGTATATGCTTCGCAACAAAGACAAGCGAGTCGACCTTCGACTTCACCAATGAAACTCACACAGTGCCCCGAGAACAACAACCATATATATCCAATACTTTTGCACGAAACTTTTCTCAGGAACAGGCGCTACTGGCTCGCCTTCAGGTGTGAGCGTAGGTGGGATCCGTAGCTCAGGTCTACAGACACGTTAGACAAAGTCATCAACGCGAGAGAATGCATACAGAGGTGCCATCCGTGGTGACTTGAGCACAACACTCGCATTATGTGCTGGGTAGCTCCCCGTACTCGTCGTAGGGCATATTCCATCTTGAGGTACGGGCGACACGGAATAGTCGATCGCAAATGGTTCTCCCATCGCGGAGAAATGGACAACTATATTTGCGGATGTGGAGGAAGGGAGTAGACACTATACAAAGAACATATCAGTCCTTCACTCACAAATCGAAGTAAAACATGACTGACCGCTTTGATACTTGACACTGACCCCTCCGATTCTGGAAGCTCGATTGCGACGTGATACATTGCGCCTTGCATATCAGGATTCACTGCTTCTGCGAACTCTGCAAGGTCATCCTGTAATGACTCTGCTAGTGACAATGAAGCATCCAAGCCAGTGGGTGAAATGGATTTGAAGGATGGAATGGAGACAGTTCCCAGCTCAGCCCATGGTGTTACAGGAAGGTCAGGATGCACTACACGGTGCATTAAACGTAACTCGGTGAATTCATTGCTTTGGGAGGTAACCAGCTGGGAGAACAGGGATAACGTTAGGAACCCAAAGGATATTGGAGTGTACATGTTGAGTCTACTCGTCAGTGCACACATGTGAAACATAATGTTAGTGGTGGGACCCCGGCATAACATGTTGGAGTATCCAGGGGTCTACCACTTGACTCGATGTGATTAATTGATTTCTTCAACTGTGATCTACAAAGTAATCCTGAAGTCCAGCTACACCCTGCTGGCTTCTACTAACCAGAAACAGCCATGCCCACTATCTCAGTAGACAAAGCCGAGCTTTTCGAGCGGCTCGGACATCAGTATAGTACGTCCTCGTCCAACAGTGTCTTCTTAACGTCTGATCACATCGCAGCCACGGAGGAATTCGATCGTTTGTGCTTTGACTATGGACTAGAATTAGATGAAGACGTACGCTCTTCTATATTTTTTCTACTGCCGGAATAATTTGCTGAACGAATAAAAAGACCACAGCGGAGGTAGAAGCTGCGATCAAGAAAGGACTTCCTGCAGAACGTCCCGTGAGTCTTGCTTTCTAGTAAACCATTTACACTCATGCCGATAGTTTGCTCTAGCAATTAAAAATCGAAGTACCTGCAAACAGGTGTGCTGCTAGTTGGCGCAACCGCAACGCACATCTAACTAGCACGCAGATATGATCTGGTCTGTCTAGAAGGTATCTCGCGCGCCTTACGCGCTTTTCTAGGAAAACAAGATCCGCCGCAATACACACTCGCATATCCCCCAGGCGGTGAGAAAGATCTCATCACCGTGACCGTCTCCCAAGAGGTACCCTTACCCCTTACATTGTCCGCACTAACAAACATCACCACTCCCAGACCCAACGCGTCCGTCCCTTCTTCGCATGTGCAGTACTGCGCAACATCAAATTCACGCCCACAAGCTACGCATCTTTCATCGACCTCCAAGACAAACTACACCAAAACATCGGGCGCAGGCGAAGCCTTGTCGCCATCGGAACACACGACCTCGACACCCTCACCCCTCCATTCCGATACGAAGCCCGTACACCCACCAACATCGCTTTCGCGCCTCTTGGTCGGGAAACAGTACACACTGCCGCAGAGCTCATGCAGATCTACGAATCGGACAAACACCTCTCCCGGTACCTGCATATCATCCGAGATTCAGATGTCTATCCGATCATTTATGATGCAGAGGACCACGTGTTAAGCATGCCACCCATCATCAACTCGGAGCATAGTAAGATCACGCTGGAGACTAAGAATGTGTTCATTGACACGACTGCAACGGATGATACGAAGTTGCAGATCGTGATTAATATGGTGGCGAGTATGTTTTCGGAGTATTGTGCCGAGCCTTTCACGTGCGTTATTTTTGGGGACTTGTGGTTTGATTCGGGAGCTGAGGATCTGTTCCTAGGATCGAGCCTTGCAAGATCGTCTTTCCTGACGGTTCGACGCGCATATCTCCTGATATCACTCCCCGCACCTTGACTGCACGTGCATCGTACATTAACTCCTGCACTTCTCTTTCCCTAACACCCTCCACAATCCAGTCCCTCCTGACGCGTATGAGCCTCTCACCCACCCTCTCACCCAACGACCCCGATGCTCTTATCGTCTCACTTCCATGCACGCGTCCTGACATCTTCCACGAGGTCGACATAATGGAAGATGCAGCAGTCGCTTACGGGTTCAACAACCTCCCAGATATCTTCCCCCAGACCAGCACAGTTGCACAGCCGTTACCAATCAGCAGGCTCACAGACGTTATCCGGAAGGAATGGGCGATGGCAGGATGGGTCGAAGCGTTACCTTTCATTCTTGTACGTTCCTCCCTTTCCTTCCCCTCCCCCACCTCAGCGCACTTGAAAAATACCTAATGAAACGCAACAGTGCTCACACGAAGAAAACTTTTCCTTCATGAACCGTCCCGACCCCGGTTCCCTGGCTGTAAAAATCGCCAACCCCAAAACCCTCGAATTCCAAGTAGTCCGCACATCCCTCTTGCCAGGACTGCTCAAAACCATCCGCGAGAACCGCTCGCACGCTCTCCCAATGCGCGTTTTCGAGCTCAGCGACGTCGTGTTCAAAGATACCTCCCGGGAGAGACAAGCGCGGAATGAGAGACATGCGGGTGCAGTGTGGTGTGCGAGGAGTGCGGGTTTTGAGGTCGTGCATGGGTTGTTGGATAGGGCTATGAAGATGTTGGAGGTTCCGAGGATTGGGAAGGGGGATGGGAGGAATGTGGGGTATTACATCAAGGAGGGGGATGGTATGTCATGTCCTGGCTCTTGTTTTCCGCGACGTGGTACTGATGTGTTTTAGATCCTGCGTACTTCCCTGGACGGGCAGCAACTATTTATTATCGCCCGCCACCTCCAAAGACCTCCAAAACAGGCGAGCTTGCTGATGAGACGCTGCACATCAATCAAGATCGAGATATTGTGATCGGCACGCTAGGTGTACTACACCCCACCGTGCTCGAAAAATTCGAGATCACGTACCCCTGCTCAGCGCTAGAATTCAACATGGAAGTCTTTCTAAAGCGGTCATAGTTCACCATGACTGGAAATAAATTGCGTAGAAGGATGTAGGATGTACTTGAAATGAAATCTAGTTTCCAAAGGCCAAGAGACAGACTTTCAATAAATACCACTATAAGCACAATTATGACCATTATCGTCTTAATCCTAGAAAGATAAATAGCACGTCTGTCGATAGAAAACAGAATACACGGCATATCCGGTCCTCGAAGTGAAGGATGCGGAGATTACAAGAGGCCTGCAGCGCGCAAGTCCTCACACAGCCTACGCTCGCGCTCAATTGCATCTCTGATCCGTCGTGCACGGTCTGGATCGGTTGGAACGAGCGATTGCATCTCCAACGCTGTATCTCTCCCAATCACATCATCACTAACGTCGTGGGAAGGCACCCGTTCTAGTCCGTCTGTACCCGAAGATCCTGTTCGTGTAGGAACGCGGAACACTCCGAGACGCTCAAAGAGTGATTGTCTCCTCGTCTCCTCCTCTGCTGCTGGTTGCGACGTGGTAGAATTGGAAGAAGAAGAGATAATGCCACGTTCCCAGCGCTTGACGCGCCAGAAACCGAAAGCGCTTGTGAGAAGGAGGAACCAGCCGGCCGTCATGAGGAAGAAGGAAAGCCATTCATTGGCTGCTGTGTTTGTGAGGAACCCATTGTTTTCTTGTGCTCCTTCTCCGGAGTTGGACCAGGAAGATATATCGTCGGTAGAAGCGAGCGTGGTATTATTCAAACGGTCGAGGTTGGCGTCCAACCAATCGTTGGCATCTTGGGTGCTTGCGAATGTGGGCCAGGCATCGGCCGGGTCTGAGCCTAGAGGGGTACCGTTTACGTCGTCTAATCGCGCGCGGAGGTTAAAGCCCCACTGGATTAGAGTGACGCCAAAACCTGCCCTGCTGCCGTAACGAGCGGCGTGGGTTGTGTGCATGACCCATGTGAGAACAAAACCGATGAATTGGAAGGTGATACTGATGAGGGCGTTCCAGAGGAAGGAGAAAAGGGTGCCTGTAGGAAGGCCATCTACGACGACACATCCTTGGGAGAGTGTGAGGGATGCGTGAATGGAAGAAGGAAGGAAGATTGAATGGGTGTGGTAAGGAGGGGCAGCGTCAGCTTGAGCTGCTGCATAGGTGGGGGGAGCTGTGTTGGAAGATTCTTCTGGAACGAGATATACGTTATCTCCTGCGAAAGAGTCAATACGTTCTTTGATGAAAGATTGAATGATGGTTACCTTCCTGTACACGTACGCCTTGCGATGGTTTGGCAGCTACGTTGCTGAACACACCGTCATTTCTGGTGCCTCCTCCAATGGCTCTGCGAGAGCTAGCTTCAGCAGTGAATCCCCATCTGTTGACATAATGGGATGGTAGGACGGTAGCTGCAGTTCGCTTCCACCATGGCCCTGTTGGGGGCGGGGGTAAAGAATCTACAGTAAAGACAGGTATTATGCCATTAGAATTTCCGAATTCATTGGGCATAGCATGAGAAGATGGTTGTGGGGGAGAACCAGGAGGAGGCTGGTCATAGTCGCAAATCGGAGACTCGAAATTGTAAGTCGAGTGATTCAAAGGATTTGAAAAAGTCAAATGACTTGATTCATCTAGGTCGTCGCCATCGTCGTCATCTTGGTCGTCGAAAGCAGCTTCGAGTTCTGCTGAATCTGGGTCTGTGCGTGGATTAGGGAGTGGAGCATAACGATTAGACATGGTATGAGACGAAGGGAGGATTACATGAATAATATAAATAAATAAAGACGTTGATCACAGTTAGCTAAGCATCTATAAAGAAACTACTTTGGCCGTAAACCGGGCCGTTAGGCGGCGAGTACCCTGGTGAACCAGTTCCACTGGCATTTCTAACCATCCTGGTAACTCGCTCACAGCTCTCCATCCTAGCCTGCATCATCCTCTCAAACATCTCTAAGATCTCCACTCCAGGCTCCCTTCCACTCGATCCAAGTACATGTTGTCCTCCAGTCTGGTTGCTGTGAGCAAACGCCGGTAACATTGGTGGTGGTGCACGCTGTTTCACGATTCCACCTCTAGGCATTCCTCTCGTAGTTGCAATTCCCTCCAACTTCAATCCAAACGCTTTCTTTCTCTTCATCCACTTGGTCGTTTCTGATGTTTCTTCAGCAGAGTCTGGCTCCTCCCTCTCCCTCTCTTCTTCATCATCTGTCGCTGCCGCTGCGCTAGCGTCTCGTTCTTGCAGTGACATCTCTAGTTGTGCCCGTGTACGGTACACCCACATCCGTTCCTGATGATAGAACGCGACTAAATTCTCGAGAAGCGTAATTGTCGATTCGACAGGATGCAATCCAACGCGTGGTGGTGAGGAGGGTGGTGTGGGTAGTAGTGTATTCATAGCCATAGCCGCTTGTTGTTGGGCGTAAGCCTGCTGCTCGACGTACCCTGACGAGAGCATAGTATAGAATGGTCTAGATGTTATCCTCTAGAACCCAAGACGATAAGACACGAGACTATAGACGGCAAGGGAAAAAGTCGAAAGTGCCCTAGTTATAAACTCGCATGATTCGGGCTGGCCCCTCGGCCTAGACTGCTCTTTATTCGGCCCGCAACCATGCACCCGTCGGAATTTCAATTTACTGCGGGGTACATGCGGGGCTACAGTATTATGTAATGTCAAAATCAGTTTCGATGGGTTAGATTGACATGAGTATGACACGAAGTAGTACGTTGTCGGAGGGATTGTCCCACTGCAATATTTGCCAACGGCGAATTCGTAGCTGCAGCAACCGTCTCTCCCCAATCAGGTAAAGGTCCACGCTCAGCTTTCTTACTTGAACTTTCAGCCTCAATTCCACAGACTCGTACTATATGTACCAGACAGTACTAGTAGGCGATCGAGTTCATAGCTCGCGCACTGCCCCCTGATAATACAAGCCTAAGGTGATGCTAATGAGCAAAATGGAAACTATGGTTTACGCAGTGCCAGGGTGCTGGGGCGTTGGGAGACAAAATGGAGGATCTCTATACGTTATTACATGACGTCAAGGTCAGATCCAACCTATACAAATCTCACTCTAATCTCATTGCGACCAGGTCCACCATCCAGGCCTGCAAGGCGTATCAGTCGGTACCATTCTCTCAGTCAAATTACCAACGCGTTCGCGTCGAACACGTGTGCGGATCATGCTCAACAAGTGCCGTCGTCTCTCCCTTACGCCCTTGGCCTATCTCTGGTAACGCGATCAAGCCGAATTGCCACTATCTGAAAATTCGAAATGATCTCAGCTGGGATCAAAGCGTGCTCGTCTAAGTAGCAGGCATCTGTCTGACACCTAGGAAATTTGCGAGAAATGCAGGACAACTTCACGCGCTGGCTTGCATGTCTGTAGTGAAGTGGTCGAAAATTCAGTCCATCTAAACATATGAATTCCCCCAAATTGAATAAACTACACCGCATCTCAGATGCGCTATCGGATCATGGCTCGAAACTCCCACCCAGACCCATCTCTAGGCTCGGAAATATTACTTTCCAAACAAGTTCGTATTTGCTTCATTCAATTACAAGGTACCAAATTCTCCATTGAATCCATCATTTTCATTTTTTCATATCCAATAATCTACAGGAATTCTGGCATCGTGCGATCTGTGCGTGGAAGATGAGGTGGTGCCAGTCAGCGCAACCGCAATGTACACCTGACCAGTACGCAGATATCATCTGGTCTGTCTAGAAGGTATCGCGCGCGCCTTACGCGCTTTTCTAGGAAAGAAGATCCGCCGCAATTAACACTCGCATATCCCCCAGGTGGCGAGAAAGATATCATCACCGTTACCGTCTCCCAAGCGGTACGCTTACCCCTCGCATTCGTCGCTATCGGATCACACGACCGACACCCCCACCCCTCCATTCCGATACATAGCCCGTACACCCACCAACATCGTTTTTGCGCCTCTCGGTCGGGAAACAGTGCACACCGCTGCAGAGCTCATGCAGATCTACGAATCGGACAAACACCTCTCCTGATACTTGCCCATCATCCGAAATTCAGATGTCTACCTGATCATTTATGATGCAGAGGACCACGTGTTAAGCATGCCACCCATCATCAACTCGGAGCATAGCTGGAGACTAAGAATGTGTTCATTGATACGACTGCTACGGATGATACGAAATTGCAGATCGTGATCAATATGTTGGCGAGTATGTTTTCGGAGTATTGTGCTGAGCCCTCCACGTGCGTCGTTTTGTTTGTGGTTTGATTCGGGAGCTGAGGATCTGTTCCTAGGATCGAGCCTTGCAAGATCGTCTTTCCTGACAGTTCGACGCGCACGTCTTCTGATATCACTCCCCGCACCATGACTGCACACGCATCGTACATCAACTCCTGCACCCCTCTTTCCTTAACGCCCTCCACAATCCAGTCCCTCCTACCCTCTCATCCAATGGCCCCGACGCTCTAATCGTTTCACTCCCATGCACGCGTCCTGACATCTTCCACGAGGTCGACATAATGGAAGACGCTGCAGTCGCTTACGGGTTCAACAACCTCCCAGATATCTTCCTCCAGCCTAGCACAACCGCACAACCATTACCGATCGGTGGGCTCACTGAAGTCATCCGGAGGGAATGGGCGATGGCAGGATGGATCGAAGCGTTACCTTTCATTCTCATACGCCCCCTCTCCCCTCAGCGCCTATACACATCTAACCCAACCTAACAGTGCTCACACAAAGAAAACTTTTCCTTCATGAACCGCCCCGACACTGGATACCTAGCGGTAAAAATGGTCAATCCCAAAACCCTCGAATTTCAAGTAGTCCGCACATCCATCTTACCAGGGCTGCTCGAAACCATCCGTGAGAACTGCTCGCACACACTTACAGGGCGCGAGCCAGTAGTCTTTAATTATACCGATGTCATTAACGATACAGAATGCGGTAGTACATTGCATGTGCCCCAAGCAGACAATAAATATGATTTAAAAGGGTGATTGGATCGCCCAACACGACCTCTTCGACATAGGAAAGACGGGAACATTCTGGGGCGATTCGATGCCTACAAGTATCTATCCTGGATTTCCGGAAAGTACTATTTCGTCGTCGTCAGCGATACATGTAGGGTGCCTTCACAGTCCACATATACAGTATCACTAAAGCAACACGGTCAGTTTGAGCCCATCCCGCGATACAGATCGAACTGAGGAAGAAAACTTACTTGTGCGTAGGCCAATCACCCAACTTGTAAGGTATTGCGGTGATTTTGTTCAAGGGTTTAGGGACCGTGTAACTGTGTAATGATCTGTGCATCGGCCCGGGACAGCAAGGGAACAAGGGAGCAGGGGATGATCACATTTGATCAGTTCCTTCAAGTTGGCTGTTGGCTTTGAATGAGTGGGAATACTTAAACCTACTCCTCAGGTACAAGTATGTCTGATGCGATAGAATGATTCGCGATACTAATTAGAGGCTCCGGCGTCCCACTGTCAGGCGACTTTCTGTGTCCCTCTATCCGAATTGCAGCATCTCCTTGTACTGGCAAGCTATGCTCTGCAAGTACTAGGCACTCTGCATGCCACTGCCTGTTTGGTCCCAAATAGAACCATAGCACCCAAATACGGCCTGCGGGGAATAACACATTCCTATCAGTGCGAGGAAGAGAAATGATATGGACCACTGCCCCTAGCAGCAAATTCTACGCCCATTTCCAGTGTAGTACGAAGGCGTTTCTGGAACATCCTGAAACAGAAAGAAGCAACAAAACAACCATTACCCAGCTCTTGCACCTGAATCTCATCTGGTGGACAACCCAAAAAGTGTCTCAAGGAGTCATCCTTGGCTGATAGTAGTGCACAGAAAATTAATCAATGCTCTCTAGGGGCATATGCACTCACGGTTAACTTTTTCACTTAAATCCAGCTGTGTGAACAATGTGTGGTCGCTAACCATCATGCATGACGCAAGTCAGAGGAGGAAGTAGGCAATAAATTGGGAATAGAGTCCATAAACACCCAAAGGGCCTCTCGCCGATTATTTACAATCGCCCAATACAGTGCTGTATGACCCTCGATGTTGGGCTGTTGCAAGAGTTTGGAGAATTCTGCTGCTGGGAGAGTGGCAGCACAGTCATTGACAGTTTGAGCGATAGAGGAAGGGGTGAAATCTGAAGAGGAGACAATTTCACGGATGCATGATAGACATTTTTGCTTGAATGGTAGGAAGGAAAATATCCATAGCTTGGACCAGATGAAATCTGCTGATACTGTGTAGAAGTTGCATGATATGAGGGTGAGTTACAAGGGACAGATCGAAGGCCTCGGACTTTGTAGTCGTTGTGGCGGAGAGATAAAGAAAATATAGGGGCCTGAGGCATGTAAAATGCCAAAGCACGTGACCTCGCTGACGAATCAACTCAACGCGTCTTGACTACCTTGCAATGTTTATCCATCCTGCAGTACTCCTCATCACCTGGATTTCAAACAGAATTACATTTGCGCCATTCAACGAAACCTCTCTATTGTGTTGCATCGTCAGTTAGTCAAAATCCAACTCCTCAATAGTTCGAAAGCCACTGCATCCCCCGCATCATCTTTGCATTCCATCCAAATCATTCGTCATAAACCTCTGCAGCCTGCGTATGCAACTACATTTAATGGCTGTCAAGGTTTGACGCTGGTACGAGCCGTGCTCGACTTTTGATGCCTCCTATCGAGAAGGTGATGCAGCCTTGAAGCAATAAGCTCGTGCTACAGCCAGTGGATCATGTTGCATTGATATCGGAAATGCAGACGCTGCTCGACACCGAAATGATTGCACCCACAGGCTGGAGATATCCTTGATGACCCCGAATTTCCTTTTTTCGATGCCCACGGCAATTCGCAAAAATATATTGCAAGTACTTCAGATTGTTTCGTGTAGAAGTCTGTTATACAAAGATCTCGGGCCAGAGAGTCCTTAGTTCTTCTAAATCACTGATCTGCGTGATGCCCTGTGGGTCATTAATATTGGTATCTCGAGTAAGTTTCTTCATCTTTCCGCCATCCATAGTTTCCAAACCGACCTCGCAAAAGTGTACACAACGACCCCAGCCAAGTTCTTTAGCACTTGTGACATTAGGCCGGCTATCGTCGACGAAGTAACATTTAGATGGGTCTGAAATATTGGCTTGTTTCATGGCCTATATAAGACAGTCGACATCTACGACTAAACAAGTATGAGGAACTGACATTGTGATAATAATCTAGTTCTGGTTTGCAAGTAAAGCCGATTTGCTCGTAATCACAGTAAACAAGGCCCTCGATCTGGTCTTCTAGGTCTAATATCTTGAACACTCGTGCGTCATATATTCGCGAGTACGCGAATTGGCGCTTACGTTCTTGTATGCATTCGTCAAAGCCCATACACGAAACTTGGTTCTGTCCATATCTTGAGAGAGCTTTCGTAGCCTCGGGTCTGGTTTGATGAGATCATCGAGAGGGAGTGTTCCATCACATTTCCGATCAAAATCCATGGGATTTGGGAGCCGCACGTCTATTCAGTAGCTGGTGCTCGCAGCGTAGGCCCTACCTTAATGACGTGTTAGACCGCGAAACGCAAGTCCGTACTGAGTGTTGTATGTGTGATATAACTTGGAGGCTTCGTCATCATCGAGCCCAAGAGTGACGAAGTATGCTGCTCTTTCCATATTGAACATTCAGAGTGTTTGAGGGAATCCAAACACTGACGAACCATGGATACGCTGACCCATGGCTTGGGAAATCTTTGTGCTGGCAGAATATAGTGTACTGTCAATGTCAAACCAAACGATTCATCTAGGATCTTTGACACGAGTCAGAGTACGCGATGCAATGCGGAAAGAAAACCGACCTTCTTTCTGTATATTCGGAGACATCGTCAGTGAGGGTATGAAGATGATGAATCGATAGCGTTCTATCGATCTTGTGCATGCTTCATCAGGAAATCGGCCAGGACATGCCCCCCCCCCCAACTCTCGCGTCAGTTACTAGCAGGCCTGCAAAGGAGAAGGCGAGCCCCGTTAAGACTCGGAGGTCCGCGACAGACACGCAACCGCCGCAGTGTAACTCACATTAAATCCAATTCATGACCCAAAAATAATAATTTCAAAAGATTATATCAACATGAGCAAATATTTCACAGAACGATGAGACGATGAAGTACGTCGCACTCCTTAGCGGAGGGAAAGACAGCTGTTACAACTTGTCCCACTGCAATGCTAATGGTCACCAACTCGTAGCTGCAGCGACCCTCTCCCCGCAATCAGGAAAAGGTCTGACTTTACTTTTCTTCCTCGAAAACGTCTCATCTCCGTAGATGAGATCGACTCGTATATGTACCAGACAGTGGGCCAAGACGCGATCGAATTCGTAGCTCGCGCCCTCGAAGTTCCGCTCTATCGACGCGTCATACAAGGTGATGCTATCGAGCAAAATGCAGAGTATGGTTCGCGTAGTGCCGGGGGAGCTGGCGTGTTGGGAGATGAGACGGAGGATCTCTACACGTTAT
The DNA here is from genome assembly GCA_016695465.1 of Suillus americanus. Classification (NCBI taxonomy): domain Eukaryota; kingdom Fungi; phylum Basidiomycota; class Agaricomycetes; order Boletales; family Suillaceae; genus Suillus; species Suillus americanus. The sequence continues at coordinate 793,201 of MU177898.1, forward strand.
TAGAGCATGTCAAGGTCAGACCGAACCCACACCAATCTCACCCAGATCTCATCGCAACCAGGCTCACCACCCAGATGTGCAAGGCGTCTCAGTCGGCGCAATTCTCTCAAATTACCAACGCGTTCGCGTCGAACATGTGTGCGTATTGGCCACGTATAATTTAGTTTGTAATGTTCATGCTCAACAGGTGTCGTCGTCTCTCCCTTACACCCTTAGCCTATCTCTGGCAGCGCGATCAAGCCGAATTGCTGTCCGAGATGATCGCAGCCGGGATTAGTAGCGTGCTCATAAAAGTAGCAGGCATCGGTCTGACAGTAAAGCACCTAGGAAAAACATTAAACGAAATGCAGGACACCCTCACGCGATTGGTGCGTCCATTGATTCTACATACACAAATTGATTCATTTTCTCGCAGAACCGCCTTTATGGCTTGCATATCTGTGGTGAAGGCGGAGAGTACGAAACTCTTACTCTTGACAGCCCATTGTTCAAGCATCGTATTGTGCTGGATGAAACAGAAGTCGTGATGCATACAGACAATGAATTTGCACCTGTTGCATATTTGCGTATCAAACGAGCTTCACTTCATCCTAAGGAATCGTCTACGGACAGCAGGGTCGAAGTTCTGCCTCTCTTGGAAGATAGGTTCGGTAAATTGAAGAACAAGGTCGAAAACTCAGTCCTAGAGGGATACGAAAACGGTTCTAGCGGCACATATGAACCCACCAACAAACCACACCACATTCCAGATCATCCATCAACACACACCATCAGATCATGGCTCGCGATCGGAAACATCCACACAGACCCATCTCTAGACTCAGAAATACCTCTTGAAGAACAAGTCCGCGACTGCTTCATTCAATTACAAGGTATCGGTATCAATCCATCACTTACATTATTTTCATATCCAATCCCAATCGTCTTACAGGAATTCTCGAATCACACGATCTGCGCATGGAAGATGTGGCTAATATTACACTCTTACTCCCTTCCCTCGCCCCCGAGGTATTCGCAGCTGCAAACAAGGCATACGCCGAGTTCTTTGGTGCTTCACCTCCTTCCAGGGCTTGTGTAGGCGTGGATCTTCCCGAGGGGGTGGGTGTAATGCTCGAATGCGTCGCGCGCAAGGATAACACAAGGAGAGCGCTCCATGTACAGGGCTTGAGCTACTGGGCACCTGCTAATATCGGCCCTTATTCACAAGCTGTCACCGTGCGTCCAGTCTTTTGCGACGGGAGATGCCTTTCTAATTGCCAGATCAGGTGGAGCCCTATATATTCGTATCCGGCCAGATCGGTCTACTCCCTCCGTCTTTGACGCTTCCTTCTCCACCCTCATTGGCACTTGAAACTGCGTTGGTGTTCCAGCACACGGATCGCGTCATTCGCGCTGCCAACGCTACAGGGGGCCATGTACTGCTTTCGCTTTATTGGCTTGCGGATGATGCTGATACCATACACATTCGACGGGCTTGTGAAACGTTTTGCGAGGTGAGTCAAGAGATTAAAAACTTGCAAACAAGAAAATCGATATTAATTTTAGCATTAATTTTGTAGAAAACCCCAACGTTGTTCTTGGTAGTCGCGTCCCTCCCGCGCGGTGCACGCGTCGAGAAACAGGTATTGGTGCATACAGGCGAATTCACGGTCCCAGACGAAGACGAAGACACGTTCACACAGGTATGTCGCACTCCGGAGTTTTTGTCTGGTACGTGCATGCATATCTAAATCGTCAGGTGCTCACGTATTTTCAGGAGATATCCACGCCAAGCGCACCCAGACATCTCACACTGCTGATTTCCTATCTGGTGCGTAGGACAAGTAGGAATTGGCCTCTTGTGCTCACGCACTTTCAGGGGATGTTGATGCCGAGTGCGGTATGACAACGTCGAGCGAAATGATCCTCAGTTCGACCAGGTCATCCATGTTGAACTGGCAGATTTCTCGATTTGACGTGTCAGGGACCTCGCCACAGTGCGTGGTTATCTGCGCTCGTGGACATCTATCGCAGGAGGATGTAATCGAACTTGGAAATTTACCGTCGCTCAGTGCATTCTGGGAAATAGCGCTCTCGGCGAGATTGTTTCACAGAGTGGATGCTGATTTTTCATCTGGTTGTACGTTTGATCTCAGACTCCGAGGTGTTTGTGTTGATGATCGGTTTTTGAACAGGGTTGTTAGTGTCACGCGTCCTGTTTGGGGACAAGAATATGCCTGCAACCACGTCCATCCCCTGCCGATATATCGGCACTCAGGGGAGTGATGAACGTTGGGATTGGGCGGTGGCCTTTGTAGGCGTCTCGTAACTGCGCCATCTTTTCAAAATACCATGATATTAAAGAATGTGAACGTGGACCACGACAAAACAAATGATAGACATGAATGAATAGGATATGAAAACAGATATGCAAATACAGCAGTTAAAAATGTAATGTATGAATGAGTATGATACAACCGTCGTCCACAGTAGATCATCGATGCACCTAACCTCACAAGAACAAAATCACGGCTCCTCTTCAGCCTTCAGCTCCTTCAGCACAGCAAGCCCACTCCTCATCTGACGCTCTGTCTTGGTGGGTGGCACCATACGACAGGCAGCAGCGCCGATTAGCGCGCACAAGCCTCCGAACCGCAGGACCCATGCTACGCCGTTCTTGCCCAAGTATGTATTGTGATCAGGTTCAAGATCGGGAGAGGGAGAGGGAACTACGACGGAGGTGGATTCGTCTACGATACGGAATATCACGGATGAGACTATGGCGATCTAAGCGGGAGGGACTGAGTGAGGTTTCAAGGGAACAGATCGACGAGACTTACGATGAATTGTGGCATCACAATGGCAAGGTTATGGATGCCGAGGATCGTGCCCCCTGCTGGCCTGGTCTCACTATCGCTAGCCTCGCCCTCAGTATCAGGATCTGATTCGACCTCTGAGGAGCGGCCAAGCAAAGGATCTTGCTCGGAGACCTCAGTTGCCGCTTCAGGTAGATGAGAAATCTTTGCATGCATCTCTTTCAACAGCTATAATTTACGACAATTGAAACTCAAATCCACTTGGGAAAGAATACGACTGACCTCCATGATAATGGCGAACGGTACCCAACATGCAACAGCCCAACATATCCCAACCAAGCTAATTGCAACCGTAGCTTGCTTGACAGTGCTTATCCAGAATGTAGAGAACGTTAGCAGGGCGAACAAGATCATCGCCGCTGTCCATATGTCCCGGAGGAGCCATGGCATCTTGGGAAGTTTTGTGATCCCTTCTTGACGCCACAGGTGAAGTCTACCGCGGAAGCGCTCAATCTGTGCATCTTCGTCATCACCTTCTACAGGGAGAAGACGACGGTCACGTCGTGCAAAGATGGGAAGTATTCCGCCGGCGAGAACAGCCACTATGTTGACATGAGGTTTTGCATGGAATGGTATATATCCAGACATACCTATGCTGTATAGCAACATTGCGAATTCACCGGTACGAGTGGCTAGGTCGTTGTCTGGCTCCTCACCTGTCTCGTAGGCCATGACTTGACCGACATATGTGGTACTAGCGTGTAAAATCAATTATAAAATGAGATGCGAATTGAATCTGAGAATATTCACGAGTAGAACAAGAATGGGAACCTAATTCGACGCGTCAGCACCCGTTCAAAGAAGCATCCATGCATGTCACGCACCATCCCATGAAAGCGAATATCTGCACCAGACACACCCTCCTGATAGGTCTCGGAAGCGTTGTAATTGCACTGTAAATGTTCTCCAAAATTTCACCCAACTTGCCGCGCCTGGAAGTTCGCTTAACTAACAAATCGTTTCCATGTCGATCCACCGACCTTTGGCTGTTCTTCCTTTCTGCAGAAGATTTCTCCTCATGACAGAAGCAAGTGATCCACACAGTGATGACAAGGATAGTCATGCTGACAACACAGAACTTTCGGAACTGATCGCCACCCAGGAAGCTCAGGAAGGGAAGCTTCGCAAGAGGGATAAATCCTTTACATCACGTCAGCGCGGCATCGGTGGACGAGCATGGGTAATTACATACCAAACCCGTAGCCAACGATATTACCTGCTTGGCACATGCGGCTATGCCAAGCATTACCGGCATTGAGCTGATCAGGCGGAGTGATATCCAGAAGAAGATTGCGCAAAGATGCTTGGAGAGCGTTGAGAGCAAAATCAAGAACGTAGAACGCGAAAACAGCTATGCCAATGGCAGCGTTTGCGGCCTGGTAGTGTAAGAAACATAAATGGGGAATGACCAATGTTAACGTACCTGCTTCGTGCGTTCTGGATCCCAGTCACCAGCACCACCACCAAAGATATCAACAAAGAAACCAGCGATGTTCTGACAATACGCCAAAGCTAGCGTCGAGACAACAAGTGCACCCGTCGATAAGACCACCCAGTATCTCCGCCGATACTTCGACGTGGACGAATCAGATATTGCACCTTGCGAACTGTTCAATAGACCATCCAACACCATCTCAGAGAACATACCTATGAGAGGTTGTGCAATAAGGCCGCTGATAGGCCCAGCTAGCCAGACCAAACTGGTAACCTGTTCTGATATCCCCAGTGAAAGGAGAAATGGAGTTCCGTATCTGACGGACGTAGCGTATTGATTTTTTTTGGAAAACCAGTAGTATAAAAGACTTACCCTAGCTCCACCGTCCACGCGATTTGGGCGCCAGCCATGGATATACTGAGGGTAATGAGATTCCATGTGGTTAAGCGTGTTCGCCCGGGTTCACTTGCGTGTTGCTTGCCAGACCTGTCTGTCTGCTTTCCGTTTCCATCTATCGCCTGGTATGATTCTTGTTCAACAGACTGTGTCTCTTGTTGAGAATTTGATGTTGTGCGCGACCTGTGGCTAGCTGGCCATGCTATCTGGGTGGTTGGGTCGGGGTCCGCGTCAGGATTGTATGCAATGGTCATGTTTCTGCTTAAGACGGTAACAAGGAGGGAGCTAAGGGCACGAAACACGGCGAGGTAGAACAACCAAGCTGACCAGGTTCAGCAGTCTCGACGCAGAGGCACAAACCTCCTTAAGTAGAGCAGGCGAGGCAAGTGCTAATACCCTGTAATCGGCATTCTCCGAGAAAAGGGAGCGAATTTCGGTTCTGGCCCCAAATCTGAAGTTTGTTGTACGAGTCAGAGGAAGAGCGTGCAATTGCTACAGATAAGTTGTGCTACAGTACTAGTGCAAAACAGACAATGCTGGGTGTATAAAAATGTCCAGACGGAAACTAATCCCACTACAAAAATTGAACAGTGGAACATACAACCGAAGTGAAGTCCAGACAAAAGTCGTACAAATAAACAATTATCCGCGAATAGAAGCTGTTGAGGAGCCTCTCCGATGGCTATGATGACCTTGTGGTGGATCAGGGGTGGGGGTAGGAGGGGGCTGAGCAGGTGAAGACTTGGACGAAAAGATACTAGGTAGTCTCCGGCTTATAGCTGCAGCAGTGGCTGATGATGCAATGCGGACCCCTTTCTTAGGTGGTTCTGGGAACTGCGCGTATAGCGTGGGGGGTCCGGTGAATGTCCCAGCTTCCCCCACCAGCTTCTCCTCGTATTGAGAGGTATCTGAGGAAGATGCGCGTGTGAGAATAGGAATTGGCGAAGGCGTGGCTTGTGCTGGACGTGCGCTGGACGGATTTGTTCCAGAACGATTTCTCAGAGTGTCTACTTGACTGTTCTGTGTTTGTGCGGCAAGGGGAGATGGAGTTGTGCGGAGCTGTGCAGCAGAAAATGAAGGTCTGAGAGATCTTCGAGGTGCCGTCGATCCGGTGATGGCTAAAGAAGCCAGTGCGGTGATATCGTCACCGTTTGCCGAAGGACCAGCCGAAGTGAAGTTATTCCCATTCTGCGATTTATTGTCTGTTGACGCTGTTCCCGCACTTCCGCTACGATTTCTCCTCATGTACTTCTCTATCTCGTCCGCGTCTCGCTCCCGCATGCGGTTCACGATTGGTGACAGTGAATTTGGTTGCGCGAGAGGTGGACTGAGTGTAAGCCCCTGCGAAGGTCCCGGGGAGGGGAAAGTGCCTGTACTGCTGGCCGAAGACATGTTATCAGATCGCTGCGAATGAGGGTGGGTATATTGATGTGAGGGTAACCTCGAGGGTTGTGACGTTGTCGAAGATGCTGAGAGAGATGAAAGACTAGTTCCTTGTCCTGGCCCTTGCCCAGCACTGTCTATGTCGCCGCTGTCAGATGTCGCAGTGGTGCGACTTCCACCTGAGCTGCTCCGCATTCGAGACCCGTTCCTTCCAACGCTGGGTGGCTTTAATGGAATAGGTGGCGGTCTGGCAATGGGCCATTCATTGCCCCGAGCAGCGGCTTGTGCAAACACCATGCGTCTAGATTTCTTATTAGTCTCAAATTGCATACGGGCAGAGTCCTGCAAAGTGTCCCGCGTGCTGAAACTGTATTACCATTAACGGCCTCGTAATATGTACGAAAAAGCGCTAGGCTCACGAATATGCGTAATCGGACGCAGTGAATCCGTCATTGTTCCGAGCAGCAAATTGACAACCTCGTTCGATCAAAAGTTGGACAATCTGGGGCCAAAAAGTAAGCGAAAAGAACGTTGCACTATATCAGATGTGCGTTACGTACCGGGATATGACCCCAAGAACTTGCACTGACAGGGACTAGTCAATTCCAAGACCCGATGACTGGAAGCAACTTACTAATGTAGAGGAGTATTGCCTTTATTATCCGACAGATCGAAATCAGCACCCAAATCACACAGCATCTTGAGAAGGGCATCAAGATAAAATAAGCTCAGGCTCATGATACAATCGAGGCCTCGGGTGACTCACGCGAACGAGTTCTTCGTTTCCCTTGAGAGCGGCCATGTGCAGCGCTGTTTTCCCTTGCACGTTGGACCAATCAAGAATCCATGGGTAACGTTCGTAGTAAAGTCTTGCCATACGAAGCGCAGCACCCATGAGATCAACCTGCGAGGGGCCTGGCGCGTAAGGGTTAGGTGGCGGGGGCTTGAAATCAGCCAATAGCATGAGAATGGTGTTGTTCTCAGATTCCTGATAGATGAAGTGGTCAAAACCTCTGAGGGACAACGCTTGTGGCGAGCGCGTACCCTGCTGAGTTCTTCATCGTCATGCCCAGCTGTAAGTAAAAACTCAAACGTCTCCTCATGTCCCAAGACAGCGGCCCAAGCTAATGATGTGTAGCGTTTCGGACCGGGGTCAGGATTCCGCATGTCTGTTCGTTGAATGAGTCTCTTGACGAGGAAGAGATTGTTCTCTGTGGATATGGGCGTTATTAAGAGCTACAGACTGATACCGGTAAAATGACGAACCTTTAACCGCTCTACGGAGGCGTACGGTAGCATCTTTTTCTGCCATGTACAGAGCAGTTGACGGTCGGGTGAAAGAATGAAAGAACGTCGAAGGAGATAGAAACAATTGAAGACTTAATTACGACGGCTGCCACACGTGACCATATGACCATTGACTTTGTCCGTTATCTTGTGCCTACCTAACATCTTGCCAACTCCCAGGATTTTGTTCTAACCAGATTCGAGACCAGCCTCGACCACGTACGCTTTTGTCCGAGAAGGAGCAAACTTTAGTTTCTGGTCAAAATTAATCATGCCAAAGGTCGTCTCTCGTTCAGCGGTCTCCTCATCCACGGATGGTCAGTCACATCATTCCAATTATCTAGTCCATCAGCTGCTCATTTTTTCAGCACGACCAACGGCATCAGCCGCAGCTGCTCTCAGGGTGTACTGTGAGTGCCGCGCTATGCCGTTAATCGCATTAGTTCACCTGCGTCCCTTGCACAGACTGTATCTGTGGCGAGTTTATCGTGCGCGTTTTCATTCAGGCTCGGCACTCCTGTCACGAACTTACGCAAAATACATGACAGCTCGTGATCGAAAAAAGCCTTTCAGCGCTCCCAAAGCGCCAGACTGATGGTGCTACCATCATTCGCTGTCAGGATAGCGGCACAGAGAATGCAATCGTTCTCAAATTAAACGCTATATCTACTGATCCCGTTCTAGTTGAAAGGTACGACCAAATCGTATCCATGGTGGCCGGGGCTGATTGCAACGTGTAGGCCAGGGGGACACGAGCGCCAGTACAGATTCTCATGTCCGCGCTGCAACTTATTGGTCGGATACCAATCTACTCCACCACCTGTCAGATCTGGTCCGTATCTGTATATCCTCAGGGGGGCCCTTACGCAGATGCAAGGACAAGTTCCCAAGGACGCTTTCGATGGCGAAGCTGCCCTGGACCTTTCAGAAACTGAAACCCAATAGCATGGTCGAACCTCAGTACACGCATAAATATGATAACATCAATTATGTTTTCCAAACAGTAATAATACAGCATGGGTGGGCCGTACAGGTACTAGGGACATGGTCGTTGAACGCGGTGCAAAGCTATTCACTTAGTAACAGATGTGACGTTTATGAAAAACGATCACTGAAATGGTCAGATATCTGACACCTAAGAACTACTGTTAGTTAGACGTCTTGGTAAACAAAATTGAACAGAGTAAAAGCGGCTCAGCTACCGTTGTAGTAAAAACTCACAATCCATGCATCCAGTGGACACACGGATTCATACAGTGTGAATAAATATGTCATCACCACCGCAGAAACAAGGCAACAGTAAAACATGTAATTGTACACTCACCATTGGTGTTAGTTGCATCTTTGCGAAACAGTAGGTTGATCAATATACGGAGGAAAGAGAATTTTCAAAATTTATCCAGAATGAGTTTGTTCGTGTTTGTTCATGTGTCCCAGGAGCAAATAGTTCAAACAAGGCACTCGGTACACTGACAAATCAAAGTCTACGGCGCGTACAAAGACACCTCCCTCCGTTTATGATTGCTATCATCAGTCGAGCAACAGTTGCATTGGGAGTAGAGCCAGTGCTACAAGTATACGGTCTGTAGGTATTGACGATCAATGTAGCGGTTCATCCGGTATAACTGGGAAGTGAACTTGAACCAGGCCCACCTTTTCCACCAACTTCCACTCAATGGACCTCTCTTCCGGAGGAAAGAATTTAAGGTCGATAAATGCGGTAGACCTGGGTTCACAGACGGGTACACAGTGGAAGATATCAGGTTCTCGGTGTAGAATGAAACCGGCCGACTTACCCCGGATCCCTGGCACACCGCCGATGAGTGAATAATTGACGATCCCGAACGCATACTGATTAACGGAGTCGAGTCGGTAGCTGGTATCAATATCAATCTTGATGCTTGGACACAACGGGCAGTCCAGTGTAATGCTGTAGCCATGTCCCGCACAAATTCGAACGGATGTTGAGAGGTCAGGGGATATTACCAAAGGCACTCGCAAGCCAAGGGAATACGCCACATCTTCGACCCTTGTTGTCTTGCGTCCGGCTGCCCACATCATCCGCTTATCCACTTCGGACGGACTTGGACAAAACTTGCGTCGTAGGTCATCATAAGGAATACCAGTAGCTCTCTCCAGAGTCTCCAATATTTCAGCCGGTTCCCGACGCCTCAGGCTGGACAGCCATGGCCTACTGACCAGGAACTTGTTGATGTCATCCTTGTCATTTCTATCGCCCGTCATAGGCACCCAGTACTTGTCGAAGAATTTGACTCGAGCGGGCGCGATGAGTTCTTCTAATGTCTAATCCCTTTCGTCCTCCATTATGTCCTCGATGGTTTCGCTTTGTGCCAGATGGACAATGCAAATGGCCGAGTTTCCATACCATTTAAACATGGAGCAAATCGACTCGTCGAGCTCGGTGCTGCTACTTTTGTTGATGCAGCAAGTATCTAACCATGCAAATTCCATATTGTAATCCTCGGCCTTTGCGCAGAACTTTTTCAGTTTCTCGTATCCCGGACCCGCTGCTGTGCCCGCCTTAATTTCTTCGTAGGTCAGCTCTCCTTGGTTCAGCCATCGGTGAGATAGGATAGCGTATCTGATAGTGTTGGAGGGGTGACCGAGGCACTTTATATAAGACGTCCTGAAGTGCTCCCTCACCTCATTGCGCTCAACAAATGTCATGTCTGTTAGGCATATGAGGCACGTTGGGATATCGTTCATCGTATATCGGTCGAATTCGTCTATATCGCATTCCTCTGGCAGGATCATGACAGGTCGCCACTAGCCGCAATGAATTATGCGACATGCAACAAAACTCACCAGCGTTGGAGAACAAGACAATACGCGATGATTTAACTTGAAGAAGGTCTTTTCTCTCGAACTCGACCAGCTACGGATTATGAGGTGAGTCTTCAGCACCTCGATTGCGGCCAAATCTTCACTCACCCCAGGCCGACAGTAGAATCGTTTAAAAATGGTATTGAGATTATGGAACCACAGTACGAGACCCTGTTTCATCAGCTGAAAATGTAAAATGTCAGCTCCTCGTTATCTGCAACATATTTGAAACCCACTTCAACTTGAGGCGTCCTGGTGGAGCAATCGCGGCCTTCGAGATCATGCTCTCCCAGTTGGAAAATGCCCCAGACACGCACATACGAAGTGAGCCCTGAATAACACATACGTAAATGTATTTGATTCTCTTCAGAGCTGCGCCAGCGTTATCTCAGTCAATCCGAAGCAGAGAGTGCTATTCGAACGGTCATTCACGCTCAACTCGCCAACTGTCCGATTCGTGTACTCGACACCACCACCGGACTCTTGCGCGATCGAGAGGCACAGACAAGGATCTTCAAAACGAGCAGAGTACAATGAGATTTTGTTATTCAAAATGAAATATCCGGATCCCAAAATGAAGCGTGTCGAAGAAGTGGTAGGCATGTATTTTAGCTGTGCCATGCTATCACACAGGTGGGAAGGGAAGGAGCCGCTGCTGCATGACATCCATGATTTGGATGCATCCGGCGGAATCGTGAAGTTACAGTCAGTTTGCGAGGCTGCTCGCTGTGCGGGGTATCGTTAGGCTTGGAACGATACTTGTTGCATTGACAAGACTAACAATGCCGAGCTCTAGGAATCACTCAACTCCATGTTTGTGTGGTATCGCCATTCGGCTCTTACCATTGTCTACCTGTCGGATGTTCCGCCCCGGTCAAAGGCTGGTGCCCTAGCAAAGAGTGCTTGGAACACGCGAGGATGGACTATAGGAGAATTTTGGCTCCCAGAATCATTGTCTTTGGACCTTGTATCTCGATGATCGATCTTCCCAACCGCAAGGAATCCGCCATGGTCATAGATCCACAGGTCCTCGTTGTCTTCCGTCCAGGAATGACAGGCGCACGAAAGAAACTTCAACGGTCGTCGACCCGTACCACCACGTTGCAAGAAGATATTGCATATTCATTATTCGGTATCTTCGGTGTGCACTTACCTGTCATTTATAGCGAGAAGAAGCAAAACGCTCTCGGGAGGCAGGAGGTTGTGGCACGCTCAGGCGACATCTCTGCCCTGGATTGGATTGGAACGCCATCCGAGTTTAATGGCTGTCTTCCGGCCGATGTCACTTCTTATAATGCCTCACCACTCATATTATCATCTCTATCCGAAGATGAGATGGAGAAATCAGTGTCCTTCCTGCGAAAGGTCGTGACTGTGGAGCTGGCTTCGAAATTTTATGCCTTGCTTGACCAGCTGAGCGCTCCTCGTTTCGCAAACTGCAGACTGCATCTGCGTTGCATTGCATTCCCTGTCACAGCAATGAAATGGAGGCGCGGTCAAGGCCAAAAAACATCTTTCACGTACGAAGTCAAGGCAGAAGGGCTCCATGACCTGCTGATCACTACAGAAGACAAGCCAAAGCACTTCTTACGGGCGAAACTCACCCGGCAGACCTTGCTGCTTGTCCGTCCGTGGACGCGCTGCGCCCTTGAACTGCCTGACTTTGAAAACGATGTGCAGAGCGAGACAAACTTGTCCGAGGCCGGGTCTTCGTTATACAGTATCTCCCCTGGGTCTCGGTCGCGAGCGTTGCGATTCATTCCTCGTCTTTCGGCTCATTCCTCGATTCGCTTCGCAACTCTCCTGGAGACAAGGAGGCGGTTTATTCCGAGTCGCATTTGCAAGCATTGCGGTTGATCGTGCGCCTTGGACAACCTTTCAGTGCATTTTTACTATAGCAGCAGCCCAGTGGAGAGTACAAGAGAATCGTGTCAGATCGCTATATTATCCCTCAAGTCAAAACCACTTCCGCTCGCAGCATGATGTTAAGACGCTGGAGATATTGTAGGTATATGAACGTTAACCAAGATCGCTGTTTAATTTCTATCTGCAACTTGATGGTACCTAGAGCGTCACTGCATGTACGTGTTGACCACAGATTGTTACCGTTTGTTGGGCGTCTCTTCACCAACTTAGTTACATCGGAGATCGCAATGATCCATCAGTCGGTTATCGCAGTACCATCTCGTATTCTACATCAGCGTTGTTCCAGCCTGCGTTGAGTTTGTATATTCCAATACTTCGTACTTATATGGACTAACTCGCACTATAGTCTAAGAATTCTCTGATCCATCCAAACACATAATAATGGAACCCAGCCTCAACAGTGAATTACGACGTCTGAGAAGTGACGTCGAGAGACTCTCCCTTGAGGCTCAGCGAAAGGAACGCGAAGTGGCTCTGTTGACGGGTGTCATATGCCGGCTAGAAACAGAACTAGTTCGGAATTCCAACACGACACCCGCACAAGCAACCATCGGGGGCGCCAACTTGCGCGACTTACTCCAACTCTCACCGTCAGATTTATTGGCTCTAGACCACGATATTCGGTTGATGAGGAGGAAGGTGCTAGATAGAGCCCCCACGAATTACGCTGAGGACGTGCAGGAGTATCTGACAAAAGCTATGAGGGAGGCTATGATCAGGAGGGGAGTGAGATATGACGATGGCGCGAATAGCGATTGGAAGGAGCCATGGTTCAATGTCTATCAGAAGCAGGAATTGGAGGATGATGCTAGGTTATTGGGGTTGAGAGATAGTAGGAGGGGCGTGCCGGGTAGGGTCGTCGGTGGGAGGTACGACATAACCGTTGCTTGCGATACGCTGATTGGTTTATCGCGATGGAGAGGTATTCATTGAACGTTCTTATTTCCTTTACTGCCCTTTGATGGGGAACGGTTGTTAGGCATACCAAATACTTCAAACTCACTGACAGTTGTCTCAATGTTTCCTGCCAAAGACAAGGCTTTTCCCTCGCCAACCGATCTATTCAAATACGTCAAGTCGACTGGGAGCCTAGGTTTCCGATAAATCATATGCATAGAGGCGGAAAATCTTGGGGCCTGGACACTGTAATAACCAGTTGCCTGAGTACTACTACTGAAACAGAGACAGGGTTTCAGCCCCTTGTAACTTCGTCAGTGGTAGGCAGATTCAGCTACGTGAACACATACCTTGATAATCGCTAGTCGACGTGCTTGACTGACAAACTGTACTTGTCCTTGCAGCATGCAAACAATTCTTCCTAAGAGTTCAAAGCGTAGTGCATATATTGTGCGTTGTTGATTTACGAAGGCGTTGCTAAACGAACACAAACAACCGCCAAGCATTGTCTTACAAATTTTCCTGTTTCGGCCTTGTTTCCATGACTCTAGCCTCGAGGATGTTTCGATGGTTTGTTCTCCGTGGGTCCCATGGTTATTTGCACGTAAAAATTTACGAGTAAGGCAATTCTTGGCGCCATCCTGATTGCTTGATTTTTTCCTCGTCCTTGTCACACGCGGTCGCCAGAGCAGCAGCAATCGACAAGGTTCCGAGTCGATGTACTTAAGCAGCCCGAACCTCAACATGGCTCCCCCATCAACAGGGACTTCATCTACCCCCGAGGAACATATCTAAATCGCACTCGTTCTCTCTCGTACGCATCCATTTTAACGCAATGGCTTACACAGCATCCAACAAAAATACTCACTTCTCCGTCTTCCCTTCTTCTCCTGCTTCTACCAACGCATTTGTCCTCTTTGGTCATGCGCAGTCACCCCGTGATAATCACCTCATGTGCGAAGACCTTCGGAAGGTCTTTGGTTCCACCAATTTGAATGGACGCACTACCCAGAAAAAGGAGAGCTCTGGCTCCGGCTCCCTTAAAGGGTTGAAGAAGATTCTGAGTGTCATATAAATCGGCCCATCAATGCGGCATTTTCCTGTCCGCCGGCCTATACATCCCTACAGGATCCGGACATAGAGCCACGAAGTTCGTAGCTTCGTATGCGCATATCGGCGCGCCGGGAAACCCCACTTCCGCCCTTCAATCATAGCATCTGCTCTCATGATCACTACCATCCAATCGGTAGCGTGCAATCGGGTCGAGTTTCATCTCCCCATGCTGTCGGAGACGAACAAAATCTCTCAGCGCTACCGCTCTATCAATGACCAACGCTAGCACTCACTGGGGCAATGATTTCGGCGCGTAGGGGGGATAAGATAATTACTATTACTGCACATGAACCAAGGGAACGCGCGTTCCCTTACTATACCTCTATACAGGAATCCATCTTTTCATTTCCCCATTCTCGAACACCCCCTCTGCTTCGAACTTCTTGATGAACTGATCGTGAGTCAAGAAAGAATCAGATGCAATCGATATAAATGGCTCTGTCAACCTAATATTATTTAATAATACCTCAGGACTAGAACATGTCACTAGTGGGCGATATGAAAAAAGGTACAAAGCCATCCTCAGTTACAATATTAATGTAAAGTCCAAGACATCTTCCATTTCACAGCAAGTGTGGTTCCGCCAAACCCAGAGAGGCAAGTACGACCCAGTGGCTGAGCAGTAGTAAACGGCACCGCCCGATTCCTCCTAGGGACCCTATCGCACGCACGGCCTAGTCTGCCCACATCCCTACCTGCCGCATCTGCCACAGCCCATGCCTTCACGTTCATGCCAAGGGTCCCCCCAGTGCTTGCTGATCCCCGCCGGCCATCAGTGGTGGCGCAGACGGCGAACCCGAGGAAGATGTCAAAGCAGAAGCAGGTTCAGATACCGGAGTAGATGAAGCACCAAGAAGAGAATTCCGCGTCGCCGTAATGAGATCCCACTGATCCGTGTCCCCATGCACATCAAACATGTTGACTCCAAGCATACCCGTCTTCTTTGCGAACGCGCCTTTCATGGCGAGCGATTCGGGATCGTCGTATGGAATAGTCTGCGTGTTTGAATGTAAGAAAGGCGTCGCAGAGCACTTGTCCCAGGAACGCTGGAAGCCGCTTGAGGGAACAGCGGCGTACGTTCCGTCGTTGTTGCGCTGCAGGACGCCCTTGGTCACCAGATCTCGGAACTGGATTTGATTGTCGCCGTCAGCATTAACGGTGGTGCGCCTGGCCAGGCGATGGAGACGCGGAACTTCGGGAGAGCGGCGTTGTCGAAGGTGGTCTATACCGATGTTGCTGACGTAGCCGTATGCTGGGATGCCAAGAACCAATTTGTTCGCGGGGAAACCTGCTGATGTCCAGGCGTTGTACCCGGCTACCGCATTCTGGGATGGCTGAGTAGAATTTCCACACCCATCGTACAAGGGCGCGTTCGGGCCAGGGGGGTTTGCAGCTATAATTTTACTATGCATTAGTACATTCCTATCCTTCGTTTCAAATGCAAACGGACCTTGAAAATCGTCGTAATTCATGAGCAAGATCCAATCAACCACCTGCGCGAAACCGGACGCGTCTTTGATAGGTTGACCGTCAGAGCCAGCAAAGGGAGTGTTCTGAACAGCAGCCGAAATTTTCGCTCCCGGGGGGAGCCTCAGCCTAAGAAGCTTGAAGAAGTCGAGCATGTTCTCTTCGTCGCTTGGACTTTCGGTATTGCCTTGTCTGCCTGGTTGTCCGGGATACTCCCAATCGATGTCGATGCCATCGAGGTTGTATTGCTTGTAGGTGGCGAGGATGTTGTTGATGAAGGTATCCCTATTGGCAGGTGTGGACACGGCTTTTGAGAAATAGCTAAAAGTCTATGAGTAACGCGGAGGAAAAACCAGGGGTACAACTCACTGACTGCCTGTCCATCCCCCGATACTAAGCTTGACCAACGTCGCCGCAGCATGTGCATCCGTCACAAGGTTGTGAAGCAAGGTAGACGCATCGGGCGAATCGAAGACCAGCTTGAACTCTGCGTCTGGGAGAGCAAACGCAAAGTCGATGCAGTCGAATAGCGCAAAGTCCATGTTGGTCCGGGGGGCCCAGTCGACAAAGTAGGTCATCACGAGCGTCCCTGGCATGGCAGTAGCGCTGCGTTGGACCTCGGAATGGGTTGCTAGGTTCGCTGAATGTACATTGTTTCCATAGCTTGAAGGAGCGGAAAGGGTAAGGAGCGGAAGGAGAGACAATGTTGCGAACATGCAGGACAACATAGTGAAAACGTAGAGAAGCTGAAAGTATACGGAAAACAGAATGCCAATCATGATAGAACATGCAAGGTAGATATAGTCGTTCTTAGCTTGGTGTCAACCACAGGGGCTGACGGCAAATTTGCGACTGCAGCCGCGCATAAGTCAGCCGCAGGAACAGAGTGCACGATTCAGACTGAGGCTGACGGCGATGCACCTAGACCCAATGTAAGTTCTAAATGGGTGGATGTGGACGTATCACTGCGGTGTCATGGGGTTTTAGCCATGAACCTGCATCTTTTCGAGTTTGGTGGCTTAAAAGTACTATTACTAGTAGGCCCTGCTAGACGCAGCATTCTTTTTCTTGGGTCATCCAGCAGGTCAGCCACAAGTGCAAGCCGAGGCTGACGGTGATATATTCACCTGTGACTGCATGCCAGTCATGAAGTCAAGAGGGCGGACATGGATATACCACACAGTGTACAGCACTTTTAGCCATGACCTCGTGTAGGGCAAACACGGTCGCTGGGATAAAAGTGCAGAAGTATTTTCGTCCAGCAAGTTAGCTGCAAATATTATGCAGACTGAAGCTGACGGTGATCTGAACAGCATTGAGGGTGAAATGCAAAAGGGTTAACGTGAATGTACCACTTCACAAGTTCACCCGGCGGCAGAGCTACCGCGGAATGAGTGCAGCGGACGAGTATTACACGCGAATCAATCATGGTCTGCACATAGATGTAGAAAGTAAGCTGGAAGGAAGGCGTGGGCAAGGCGTCAAAGGAATATACAGGCATGCGGTGGCTCAATGATATATTGTCACGGCCGGCCGGTACAGTCAATGTTCCGAGCATTCAATTGAAGCGACGTGTCTATGATCTTCCGAGGAGTTAACTCTCTCGCGAACAGACTGATATTATTGGCCGGATTGAGAGGACAATGGCAACAGGATATGGATGCAGACGACTATATAGTGGACAGAACAATGGCAAGAGGAGTCCCTATTTGGACTTCTGGTTCTTCTTAGCGTATCTACTAGGTGCCAGGATGGGGACGACGAGGACAATATGCGAATCGCATCTTAATTGGAGAAATATTAAGAGGATCTGTGGGAGGATTGCAATGAATCGATAGCTCGATCCGCCATCTCGGGAGTGTCGACCGTAACACGTCAGACAATTGTTTTTTTTTCCAAATTAAAATATTGACGTATTTAACTCCTGTTGGTGGCTTACCCTTACCCTGGTTTCCAAGTGAGTCAGAGTCCCACGTCTTGCGCGCGATTGCTATCACTCCGACTTGCTTTGTCGTGGCGTAGACCTGCATTGTCCATTCATATGGTAGTCTAGTACGAGTTCTAAATAATTTATTGGCTAGAGTACTTTCGGAAACACGTTGAGTTCGGTAAATCCGGCAATAATATTTGATCGGAGGATGTTAACCCCAATTAGGCAAGTGATACCAAGTGAATGGTAAAGGATTATTACGTCGAGTGACTCGGACTGCGTCAAGTTCTCTTTCGGAACAAGCATCTACACGTTTCTATAAAAACCAGTTCAAATAAAAATGTAACTCCCTCATCATAACCACAGCTCGGCCCCTTTGATCATGTCCTTCGTTGCTCGTCGTTCTCAATCTCCTCCTCCTCCGATGCCTTCCCCTGAGCTCGTACCAACACCTTTGCCATCACCGCCCCCCATTCATCGCAACTCTCGTTTGACCGTTCCTGCAAATAATTCACCACCCATCCCCCCTCGCCTCATAGGCTCACCACTTCTTCAGAATACTCTGAACGCGTCCAGGTCACATGACCGCTTAAACAGAAAGGCAAAGGAGGGTCTCTTTGGCGAGGACGACGAGTTTGGCGCGCGTAAACGTGCTTTGGGAAAGAGAAGTAACTCATCATTATCATCACTCCCCATCCTTTCTCCTTCTCCAACTCGCATTACAAGGCGCGGTTTATCAACCCGTTATCGTTCCCCGCCACCTAGCCCTTCAATCGCGTCTCCACCGCCACCCGTTCCTCCCATCCCAGCATTCATGCTCACTTCAACCGACAAGAAGTCTGTCGTGCAGTCAATACCTAATAAACGAGCCACTGCTCCTGCACAACACGCTCTCTTCGACCTCTCACCTTCTCTCTCGAGGGCACGTTGTAAATCAACTCCTCAGACTCCTGGCGCAATGACCTGTATGCAGTTTTTTACCATGCACAATGCCCCTCGCAGAGACTGCCGAGTCTGAGCATGCACGATGGATGACTATTCCTCTCGTAACGTCGAGCTTGCATCTTGATGAACCTTAATAAGGCCGCACCAGCTGCGTCTTGTGCCATCATTGTACACAACTTAACATCATTGGGACGACATTACCTGCCAACGACCTTCCTTGCACATAACCGTATATTCTTTCTTTAATATTTATACCTCCTTTATCCGCGCCTTAACGCGCCAGATGCACTCCGTCTGTGCTTTTCGTTCCTTCCAGTATACCGCCCCCACATTCACTGATGTATTACCACCATTACCCCCCCCTTCAATCGACAACCAACTCACAAAACGTTAGTGCTTACCTTACATGCATTACTTATCCCGACCAGTACCATAATGTTGTTCATCGTGTTCCACCACTCGTAATTGATACAAATGCTAAACCGTGTCTGAAACAATGCTTGTACTACTCGAGTTAGACCTTCATCTTGGAAAGTTCAATTAGAATTCTACGTGAACCCCCTAACCCAAAGGTTCCTTTGTCGGAAACACGTACAGTATGATTCAAACTTAGTATCATCGAGCGTAATTTTATGTGTACATGTACGATATTCGGCCAAGCGACTCGTATCCTCGTAAACGACGCGAAAACCACAAATCAAGTCGTTAAACCCGAACAGGCAGGCTCGGCATCAGTCACACGACCCACCGTTCAGTGCGGTATCTACTCCGCCACATCGATACCCTAAGGTTTTAGCGTCGAAATGAATCTTCCGACCCCCTTACGGGCTTAACGCGGACGTCATCCTATCTGCTGACCAGTGCCTACTCGGAAGGAACATCAGATAACGTTGTCTTATGACGTCCGAAGACTTTTCCAGAGAAAGCAGAAGCCGTTATCACCTGACGCTTTTAGGTCGATGCCGTGCGCGCCACTCCCCCTTGGTGACGTTAGGCCCTACACATATGTAGGCGCTTAAAATCGTCATTGATAATAAACCAATATCCTGATCGTGCAACGAGGCAAGAGGAAAATTTCTTTCAGATCCGACATATCACGGTCAGGGAGCGTAATAACTGAGTCATTGACCTAATGACGGCAAAATATAGGTCACCGGTCCTGTACGGTCAACGTCGGGTCACTGGGCGCTTGAAGTCGTCATTGGTAACAAAGCCAATCTGTCAGGACAAGGCAAGAAGACTATTGACATAACGGGCCTAGCAAGCGGGTGTCCGACTTGGTTTGCCGTAGTGGTTTGCAGCGCTTGCGCGATATGGCGAAAGCGTCGGGCACGGACACGGGCAATACCGCTGAGCGCTGATTGTGAGGATATGACGGGGCCGATAAAATCGTGCAGTGCAAATGTCAATCAAATGTCACTTGCAAGGTCACCTACTACTATAGCTATGTAGGATCGACGAGCAGTAGATATCACCGCAACTTCGTTGACGGAGAGCTCGATTCAAGAAAAATGATATTTATTTTGCGGTTCTCCGAAGTAACGGCGAGCGACTAAGACTTTGCTTGGCATGTAGGGGGCGCCCGACCGTAGTCCATGACGCCTGTGGACTGCAAATACAGCGTAGCATAAAGAAGGAAATTTAAATAATACCAATCATGATCATCTGTGCATAGTAATGCAACAACAGGGATTGGAAGATGTAGGGATACAACGGCTGTAGCGAAGAAGCAAAAAAAGTCAAGTCAGCTATCGATACAATTTTTTTCAATGTGGTTGAGAACCGTACCAAATACACTATTACGAACCAAGACAAAAACATGTTTTGAAGGTCCAAAGATGCAGCGTCATGAAAGTCAATGTTTGGTTAAAGTCCCATTCTTTCCGCTAACGTCCGATCTCCAAATGCATAAGCGTGACCTGCAAACCCTCGAGTTCTCCGTCCGCCGCCGCCGCCGCCACCATTGCGCCGTGAGAAACGATCCCGGTCTCTGTCTCTGTCTCTGTCCCCGCCGCGTTCTCCGTCGTGTTCGCGTGCGCGGTCTTTGTCCCGGCGGTGGGACTCGCGGTCTCTATTATCATTTGGAGAGCGTGGACGTGTCCGCGAATCTTCATCAACCTCCATCTTCACATTGCTGGGTTTTGTACGGGGCTCTGTGGGGGAGAGGCGAGGCGAGCGAGGAGGCTCGTGGTCTCTGGGAATACTCTGGCGCGCATTGACAATGTGGGGTTTTGTTGGCGGAAGAGAGATGTTGGAACGTGCGGGTGACACTTTGGGCTCCGAGAGACGCGGCTTCTTGTGAGCTCTGGGTCCAGTTGGGGGTAGCTTAATTACCCCATTACTCGTGGATGCGGGGTGATATGAGTCACGAGGGGGAGGCGCATATGAGTGGTGGTTAGCGTTCATTTGACGCAGAGAAGTTTGGAAGCTTTCATAGGACTTGTCAAGTTCCGACCTGTTGCGTCTATGCGTGAGTGAAAATACACCTGGCTTATGAGGTCACTCACGACAACGAAGCGATTACTTGATGAGATTCTAATGAAACATGCCACATGTGAGGGGCAATTTAAAGAAAAGGAGTCAATTAACGCATACCTCGCAAAGCTCCTTCTAATCTCTCCACGACTCGCCGGAGTCCGCGAACTTCCTCCTTGAGCTTTCCAGTCTCCCCGGATTTGAGCATCTCATACAGCTCATCATTCTCTTCCTGCAGTATGCGTACCCTCTGCGTAAGTGCGGTATTAACCGTACTCGACGAAGAAGCCACTCCCGTTCCTTCACTAGAAGCTGCCTTGTTGATATGTGGTAATAACACAGAGACTAGCGCGGGGGGCAACGCAACCGGATCCGTGGTCGATGGGCCACTCTGGGCAGCAAGGTACTGACGAAGACGTGTCACTTCATCCTAGACAAGACAAGACCGGGTCTATCAATACCACCAATCGGCGCCTGGAAAAGGAGTGCCTTACCGTTAGTTCAGCGACCTGAGCATCCCGTTTTCTGAGCTCTGTTTCAAGGTCTAGTTCCCTGGGTGTAGGGAGGTCCATTTAAAAGTGCTTGAGTGCACGGACAAGCTGGCCAGCCTGCGGAAGGTTCGTTAGAAGGGTGCCGTGTGCAAGACTGTTTGCGCGCCTCTTTGGGTTTGAGGTCACATGACGTAAACGGCGGTGGCTGTAAACTTCGACTGGGTTACGTTGCAAGTCTTTATCTCACGATCATCATCATCATCATCTATGCGGTGGCATTCTGCGCCGATGCAGCTTTGGCTTGATTATCGATTGCAACGAGGGATGCTACGAGGGCCTAAGTAGTCAAGTTTGTTCATGATATACTACTTCTAACTAGGCTGTGCAACCCTGATCGGTTTATCTGTGGAGAAGATATCCCTCTGTGGTTCTTTCTGTGTGTTTCTCATCCGGTAGATCAGCGGTGAGAATACACAGAAATGAATCTCATGGACCGTCGCTAAGGCCGCTGTTTAAATGTTCGCAGGATGCTCCGGAAGATGAAGTTAACTTCTTCCCTGTACTGAACATTGCAGATATGAACTCCGAGGATACCCTCGAGAAGGCGGTATTACGACCTCGTTGGAGCAACGGTGGAATATATGCTATGAGCACAACTGATGGCTTGGCAAGGACTACACTATGGGAGACCTTTAGTTTTAGCGCACTGATGTGAGTTAGACTCGTGACCGCTCTAAAGTGTGGAGTTTGACAGAAGAAGGCCCTGATGAGACCAGAACATATGCATGACCGTCGGTGCCGCATGCTGCACGTAGATGGTCTGTTTTTAGCAAGTTATGACGCTTCGAAGCAACCACCGCTTACATTGAATTTAGGGTCGCGCTGGATATAAAATAGCGCAGTCCGATCAGGCGGAGACCCCGATGTGACGATCTCCACTTTTCTCCACCATCTCATTTGTATACCATTGCCTATCATGGGTCTAACAAAGTTTTTTGCATTGATCACATTAACGCTGACCGCTTCTGCTGTCTCTTGGAATGCGACTCCTTTCAATCCCGCATCTGTTCCGCTTGCAGTTCGGTCGCCTTACCTGTCTGCGTGGCTACCCCAAGGTGCTGGTACAACGCTGAACGGTGTCTGGCCCCAGTTTTGGACTGGATCGGTGAGTTTTGTTCGTTATGCACATTTGAATATTGATTAAGACATTGTCGTGCAGACTCTTGGGTGGGCTGGCTATATCAGGGTTGATGGTGCCACGTATACTTTCCTGGGTGATCCCGTTGCTGCAGGTGCCATATCTGCCGTCCAAAAAAGCATAGAGGTGATTGTGGTTCGGTCGTATGCATGAGAGCACACTCATACACTACGCAGTTCACTTCAACACAAAGTATTTTCGTGATGACCGCTGGGCCGGTGGACATAAATGTGAACTTCCTTAGCCCTGTCGAGGTACATATGTTGTCTTGTGGCTTTACAATGCAACAAGTTATTTTTAGCCCACAGACCTACTTAAGCAGTCCATCCCTTTCTCATATCTAGCACTTTCCGCAGTGTCTACTGATGGACGGTCGCATACCGTTAGCGTATACACCGACATAAGCGCAGAATGGGTATCTGGTGATGACTCTCTGACGGTCAACTGGACCACTTCTACGGGCAACATCTTGACTCATCAGGTCATGCTTGAGAACCAGTTGTATATTGAGTATAGTGACTATATCCAACGTGAGTGATGAGTACATCTTACTGACTGACTGACTGACTCAGATCATTTTTAGAGGGAGCAGCCTATTACTCTACTCCGAATGTCTGCACCCTTGTCTCTCAGGTTCCCTTCTCGTGCTGATTTCTTCATCATTTTTCATCAGTCTTCCTCTGTGACGTACCAAACCGGTCAAGATGTTGTTGTTCGAGCCCAATTCATCAACAACGGTGTTCTTGCCAATACTGAGGACACCAATTTTCGTGCCGTCAGCGACAATTGGCCAGTGTTTGCTTTCGCTCATGACCTTGACACTGCGTCAACCACTGCCACCGTCCCTGTCATATACACTGTGGGTCACGTGAGAGATCCGGCAATTCAGTACATCGTCGCGAACGACGTCTACCAACCCCGGAGCATTTACTTCTGGAGTGCTTACTCAAGCATCGCGGACTTGGTACGTCCATAGTCTTATTTGTGTTATCACTAGTCCCAGGAGTCATGCTCCAGATTTCTGACTTCATCGGGGACTACTCTACTGCGCTGGGACGTGCGCAAGCGTTCGATCAGAAGGTTCAGAACGACGCCTTGGCTATTTCAAGTAATTATGCTGGTGTCGTCGCGCTGTCGGTTCGTCAAGCCTTCGGAGCCTTGGAGCTCACGTTGTCGAAGAACAGTGATGGAAGGTGGAACACAGATGATATCCTGATGTTCTTGAAGGGTAATGCATGGCTGCTTTCAACCAAAATTAGTTGTTTGACACGAACACCCCAGAGATCTCTAGCGATGGCGTAAGTGATATACCTTGGAGCTGTGGGTCGCTCACTTTCGCTAATGCAGAACGTGAACACTGTGGATGTTATCATGCCTGCATGGCCTATTCTCTTGTATGCCAATCCTACACTTGGAAAATATCTCCTACTCGGCCTCCTTGAGTACCAAGCAACCGGTCAATATCCTAATGCTTGGGCTGCCCACGATCTTGGTTCGTCTTCTACAGAGAATCACCGAGTACCCCTAATTAGTCTTATTATGGATTAGGTTCATCGTACCCCAACGCTACGGGCCACAATGCTGGTAACGATGAAGCCATGCCTCTCGAAGGTGACCCCCCTTTCTGTGCATATAACTCGATTTCTCAGCGCCTACACTTTCAGAGTGCGGAAACATGCTCGTTATGGCTTTGAGTTACACTCAGAAGTCTAATGACACTTCCTTGATCACACAATATGTTGGTGCTCACCACGACGTCGTCCCCCATATGTTCACCATTTTATACAGACGGACCTTCTTAACCAATGGACCGGGTACCTCGTTGCAGAAGCCCTCATCCCTGCAAATCAGATCAGCACAGATGATTTTGCGGGGGCTCTCGCCAACCAAACCAATTTAGCCATTAAGGGTGTGATAGGCATCCAGGCCATGTCTGTGATTTCGGGTATATTGGGCGACACCGTTAATCAACAAAACTACAGTGTACGTTATTGTTGAAGTTTTAGACTGACATAAACTTACTCTTCGAGTATTCAGTCAATCGTACAGCGCTATGTTCCCCAAATACTCAACTATGCCACATCGAGTGACGGGCTGCACCTCACCTTGAATTACGGAAATGAAAGCTCGTAGGTCTCACGTATGAAATCTGCGTTTTGCAGGACATCATTGACGGTGTCAAGTTGGGGCTTATCATACAACCTGTATGCAGATAAGTTACTTGGCACCAATGTTTTCCCAGAATCTGTCTATGACATGCGTAAGTCCAGCTGTCACTCGCTCTGAACAGTTCTGATCAGCTTCGTAGAAACCGCGTGGTATGCCACCGTCGTCGGTGAGTGAACTACATGCAATCAACATGGAATAATGATTCACGCATACAACTATCCCTTCAAGATACTTACGGCGTCCCTTTGGACACTCGGTGAGTTGCTTCTCGACCTAAGTGAACAGCGTAATCAACAAACTCGGAGCCACACATACACTAAATCCGACTGGGAGTCATGGACTGCTGCCATTATGACGAACACGACGACGCGAGACATGTTCATTGACTCTGTCTACAAGTATGCTGCCGATGGTGAAAGTAACCAGCCGTTGGGAGACTGGTATGAAACACTTAATGGCGCTGTGTATGGATTTAGGGCCCGCCCGGTCGTTGGTGGTCATTTGGCTTTGGTGAGCGCTGTTGAAATAACACACTTTGTTGATGTGCTGATTTAGTCGAAAGCTTGCTTTGTGAACTGCCGATTTATTGCATATCGATTCGATACATAGCTTGTTGTGATTCCATCAAGCGTCAGGAATATATAGTGTTCGAGTTGCGTATGCAAGAGTGACAGTCTCATGAAGTCGTGACGCAAACCGCAAGACAGCCACGCCCAGTAATCAGGCCTTCAGGCGAAGCGCTGAGCGCTGAGCACCCAAACAATTACCAGAGGCTACCACGCATGAACGTTAACCTTAGCCGTGAATTGTCGCTTGCTGAATACTCCACAGAATAGAATGTATTGGCTAAGGACCGGCTGAGTTTGAATGAACCGTTGCCAATTATCTTCAGGTTCGAACAACACGGCGGCCATTAATATCGACGTGTTGCCATGCACATTTGTCTGTTGCCGACAGAAACCCTACTTCGTATATTCACAACCATCTGTGGAGACTTCACCACCTCAATATATCTAGTCTCCATACCGGGGTCTTGTGCTACACTTGCTGCTCTTGCAAGAACTTGCAAGACATTCAAGGAGCCTGCGCTCGATATCCTTTGGAAACGTTTGGATGGGCTCGAGCCACTCATCTTGTGCTTGCCTGAAAGTGTTAGAAAAAGAAACGTGCAAGGAAAGTTGGTGAGCTAGATGTCCCAGATGTGACTCTACATGATATGGAATGCTTAATTTGAAATAGACACTCAACAGACTTCCCTTCAAAAAAGAGTGGAGGATTGTTTGCCAATATGCACAACGTATCCGCTTTTTGAGCATCGATCACATGGCTCTAGACGTCATAGACGACCGGTTCATACAAACGCTAATATCTGCGTCAGCACCCACACTGCTGTTCTCGAATCTTCGTACTTTGTATTGGTGGGATAATCGGGAAAGTTCTCTTCCGTTGTTGCGCACCTTGCTTGGGTCAACTATCACATCACTGGAGCTTGACTTTGATGATTGGACGGCCTCTTTTGCCAGATCTGCTTTGTTAGCCTCGCTCAGTGCTCGATGTCCATTCATTCGGGAATTCAACTGCATGGGGCACTGCGAGGAGTCCCAAGAGATTTTAGATGCAATATGCGAAGCTGTGTGTGGTTGGCGGACACTCTTCCTTTTCAAAACAGGTGGCCTTAACACACAAGCGCTTGTTCATTTGGCTTCCTTACCGTCGCTGAAGTCTCTTGCCTTCGAGCCACGCGACTTGAATGATATGCAACCCAATTCCACTCCAACATTTATCTACCCACTCAATGACGTGTCCATTTCTACATCATCACCCTCTGCTCTCGCTCAATGTCTCAGACATGTCCGTTTTCTTTCTTGTCGATCGGTGAAGTTGTCGATCGATGAAAACGATGCGGAACTAGCTTATGATCCTCGGGATATTCTAGACCTCATCGTCTCCCTTTCAGAGGGCTTCTCTCCCAATCTCGAGCAACTCGAGGTCTTCTTCGACATCATGTCCGAAAAAGAACTTGACAATCCCCGTTTTGCCATTGCATTTGACGTGGTTGCTCCTTTGCTATCGTTGAGTCGCTTGACAACATTGGATCTCAATTGGCTCTGTACATCGGCCATTGACGACGCCTCACTCAAAATAATGGCACAATTTTGGCCTCAACTCGAGAGATTTCATTTTGGAGGAGGGATTTGTTGGCTGGTCCCACCATCGCTCACCTTCATAGGACTCGTCCACCTCGTACAACATTGCCGGCGCTTGCGCACCGTTGAAATGACCTTTCATTCAGTTTAATCGACACCGACAGCGAGTTGTTCTCGAAAATCATTCCCAATAAGAATATGACCAACTTGTGCGCAGGGTTCTCTCCAATCGTGAATCCCCTCGCCGTGGCCTGTCAACTGCATGCCCTACTACCCAAATTGACTCGCGTTTTCACCTACAACGGCATATCCTCCGGGCCGGCGCTATTTCAAAATCTCGAAACTAAATGGGGAAGGGTGAATAAATTCCTCGAGACGCTCATTGCAGGCGCAAAAATAAAAGAGAAACTAGACCGAGGACCACACTAGTGCTCGTTGCTGGCCAAACATACTCAGGACCCATCGCTTGGTAACTTGGAAACTTACATTGGCTTAGCCAATGGTCTACCCATCCCGGCCCCATTGCAGAACCTTCTTGCTGCTTTCTTCAACCTTTTTTCGTGGTAGTCGTCTATTGATATCACGACATTCGCATTATGCATTATGCACTTGTTCTCGTCGGCAGTCGATAGTCATCAGTTCGTCTCAATAATAAATGAAGTATAACATACTTATACACAGCGTCCATCGACATTCTGTTCCGCGCGTACATTTTACAACATTTGACATAAGTTTCAAGGTTGCAGTTCGGATCTGGGATGATGTCATGCGATCGACCTGTCTCGATCAAGT
This sequence comes from Suillus americanus, assembly GCA_016695465.1. Classification (NCBI taxonomy): domain Eukaryota; kingdom Fungi; phylum Basidiomycota; class Agaricomycetes; order Boletales; family Suillaceae; genus Suillus; species Suillus americanus. Next base: position 820,951 of record MU177898.1, read on the forward strand.
CGCATCGATCCCAAGCGAAATTGCGATACGGACTACTAATCGCCTAGTACTGCAAAGGACTCGGACTAGAAGTCTATGCTCCTTTCCTTACGACCATGATGAAGAGAGCTCGTAGCCCCAGCCCACTTGCAATGTCAAAGAAAGGCAGGACTGGCACTGACTCTCCCTTTGCACCCATAAAGACTGCAACAGCAGAAGCTGCAGCTACCGTCCAGACTGACCCACCATTCCTGCAGCTCTTGGACGCATTACGCAATGTTCTACAGAAGCCCTCGAAAGGACACTCGGTGGTTTACTGGATGAGGATGGGAGACTTGCGTAGTAGGCGTTGCTTCTTTTCCTTTTCAATATGTGTGTCCATTTTGACCCCCCTGTTCCAGTTTCCGATAACAAAGCTCTCGCCCTTGCATCTGCTCAGGCGGTCGAAGATCAAATCCCACTCGTGGTTTTGCATGTCTTAAGCCCCCAGGATTATATTGCACACGACAGAAGCAAAACAAGAATTGATTTTGTTCTTCGTAACCTTTCACGAGTGAAGGTGAAACATCTCTGTTACCTGCACTTCGCTACAGGAGGCTAATTTATACTTTTGTAGGTCGAGCTCGCAAAATTAAACATTCCCCTTTACACTATCACGCATGTGCCGCGAACGACAGTGCCAACTCGTGTTATCTCGGTCCTGCAGACTCTCCAGGCCACTCGACTCTTTGCAAATATCGAATACGAGGTCGACGAGCTTCGGCGTGACATCGAAGTCTGCTCTTTAGCCAAGAACGCGGGCATCAGGCCTACGTATGTGCACGATAGGTGTATCATTGAGCCAGGCGTCGTGAAAACGAAGGATGGTAGGACATACACGGTATGATCACCCTATCATTTGTTCTGTTATTCTCACTGGTCTATGCTTTTCAGGTCTACTCGCCGTATCAACGAAACTGGATCGGCATTTTGAATTCGAACCTCTTAGATTATTTGAACGAGTTCCCATCTCCAAAACCTAACCCCTCGACGATCAGGGAGAATCACGGTTTTGAGCCGTTATTCGATGTTGATGTACCCCTGTCGGTTCATGGCTTCGAACTTGATCCTGAGGAAACCGCCAATATGGCCAAGATATGGCCAGCAGGAACATCTTCTGCTAATGAGGTAAGTCACTTATTACATTGGAAGAGGGCATCACAATTAAACATTTATCAGATGCTCTCTCGGTTCTTGTACACCAGAGCGCGCGCGACGCAGCTTGGATCAGTTGATCCTCTGGCTGATGGGGCAGAGAATTCCGACAAACGCAGCCGAGTCCTCTTATATGATGAGGCTCGTGACAGAGGGGACAAGGACACTACGTCGCGGTTGAGCCCCTACCTGTCTGCTGGGGTTATTTCTGTCAGGGAATGCGTTCGTCAAACTATGAAGCTTCTCGGAATTCAGAAAGTGGAGGCTGGACGGTCGTCGGGCGTAGGTCGCTGGGTGCAGGAACTTGGTCCGTTTCTTTCAAATTGCCCTGGACACATAATTGATGTATGGTGGAGTAGCCTGGCGAGATTTTTACACCAATGTCCTCGCATACTACCCGCGAGTATCCATGGGCCGACCCTTTCAGGAGAGGTTTGCTGATGTTAAGTGGGAGATCAACGAGGAGCATCTGAATGCTTGGAAAGAGGGAAAAACTGGCATTCCTATCGTTGATGCCACAATGAGGCAGATAAACACCATGGGTATGTTTTATATCTATCCTTCAGTACTGATTCATCGGATCTCTTTCAGGCTGGACTCATAATCGTATGCGCATGATTGTCGCTATGTTCCTGTCGAAGGACCTTATGTTGGATTGGCGGCTAGGAGAACGCGTGAGCTCGTCTCCTTATTTTCATTCTCATGCGCTTCTCTGACGAGCGCGTGCAGTATTTCATGGAAAAGCTCATAGATGGTGATCTTGCAAGCAACAACGGTGGTTGGCAGTGGAGTGCTTCCACTGGAGTAGACCCAGTGCCCTACTTCCGGATCTTCAACCCCTATACACAATCCTCCAAGGCGGATCCAACAGGTGATTTTATAAGGGCATTCGTACCAGAGCTGAAGAGTCTCTATGGATCTGGTAAGTATAGGCTAACTGGCTGCTTGGCGTTCAACTGATGTTGGTTTACGAATGCAGATATCCACAACCCTCCAACCAAAGTTGCTGATAAATTGGGGTATCCGAGACCCATCGTCAACCATGCTGAAGCGAGGGTGAGGGCTATTAGGAGGTATAAGACACCTGGTGAAGAGTGACCGGCACGATTTACGCACAGCATCAGGAACACAAGATGACAAGTAGAGTGATAGAGCAAACCATCATAAATCAAACTCGTCGTCATCCTGATCTGCTTGTCCACCTCTTCGTAATTTCATTGTGTTTGAAGATGACGAGACGTTGTATGTGACACCGGATTCATAAGCATTTCGCGCTTTTTGAAGGACACCTGTCGAAGGACAATTAGGCATAGGTTACGAGGTATGGAGAAGGTCACTACCGCTGTTCGCTAGCCTAAGCTCGAGTACCGCAGTCTCAAATGCGTCATTATTTCCGAGTTCTTCGAACCCAATAAGACTAAGAATGATTGAATGAATGAATGACATTAACAAGAACCCATAAGACATACCGGTCTTTTGAGACCCCGTCAATGAAGCACATCAGGCATGGAAGGACTTTAATGGCAAGCTTCTCGACCAGCCATGGCATATTCTCCACAAAGACACGGATGAAACGCGTAGCATAGTATTTGGGCGCGAGTTTCTGTTAAGTCTATCAGCAGTCTGGTTTCTTCGAGGCACAAAACATCCTCACTGCGAGGTGCTTGTCCATGATCTCACATCTCCTGAAATTACTATGGTAAAAATGAATCACGCAGTGTGGCTCATTCCTAAAAGCACGATGATGTAGCAAAGAACGAGACGAACAGAGTGAGCAACTCACGCACTTATCCGGATGGCCTCTTTCTCGTTCGTGATCTCCATGTATCTCCCATGGGCATTTTCTCTCATTTCTTTGGCTCTTTGCATTCTGCAGATGTTTATGTCGGTTGTCGGACAGTGAACACCAGTAGAACGCACGACTCACTCGAGCCTGAGCTGTTCTAAGCCCCGATCTCGCACTGCCGCATCAGCGTCGTTCTCTATCTCTGCTTCAAGTTCTGCAAAGATAGCATCGTCATCATCTTCATCTTCTTCCCGGGAATCATTTGATTCTACGAGACGCGATGCTAGAGAGTCTAACTTTGAATGTATTCTGGTCATGATTCAGATGAGCTAGCAGAAGTTGCTGTGTGCTTGTTTCTGACTCACACATTGTTCATGGTGTCCGCTACTAAAGATCTTGCGAGCTATGAATTGTGGACAGTGAATCAAACACTCGATGAGTGACTAAGAGCGATTACTTGTTTAGGGCCCCTTTTGGGTGCAGCTTTCAGTCAGGACTTTTACGTCAATCACTCTCCACGATGAAGCTCGTCGGTAAATACGTCGACAAAAACGGAGCTGTGAGTCATTCAGCATGTTCGTTAGTCGATTGATTGATTTGAACAGGGCTATGTCAACCTCCGACCCGAGGATGATGAAGATATGTGGCATCTCTACAACATTATACAACAGGGTGACCTTGTACGAGCACCAGCCATTCGGTAGGTCATCTGCACGATCAGCAATTCTCTTACATCCTTAATGCTTGACAGTCGCGTACAGAATGTGTCTGCTACTGGATCTACGGAATCTCATCGTGTCAAGTTGAACCTCACCATCCAGGTATCCCGAGTCGAATTCTCCTCATCAGGAGCACCTTCATCATCAGCGGATCAAGCTTCATCTCTTGTGGGATCTTCATCTGCAGCACCCACAACAACTGCAGCGCTGCATATCTCTGGCCCTGTTGCGTCTGAAAACCGACATGTGAAGATGGGCGCGTTTCATACACTTGACATTGAAAGTAATCGCGATGTACGCATCGAGAAGGTTGACGGATGGGACAGTGTGGCCCTCGCTCGCGTCGAGGAGTCTTGTGTGCCGGGACGCGGCGCGGAGGTAGGCGCAGTTGTATGTGGAGAAGGCACAGCCGCGTTTTGTCTCCTTTCACAACACATGACACTGGTCACCCATCGGATATCGGTTCCCATACCGCGCAAGGCTTCTGCGCCTGGAACGTCTCAATACGAGAAGGCGATGGCGAGATTTCACGCCACACTCTACGATGCATTTGTGCGACACATACCTTATACGTCACCTAGTTTGCGGGCAATCGTGCTTGCAAGCCCAGGTTGGGTACGAGAAGGTGTCTTCAATGCTATGATGACAGAAGCGGGGAGGAGGGGGGACAAGATATTGTCCAAGGCTTTGCGAGAAAAGACTGTGAAAGTGCACATCAGTAGCGCACACGTCCACAGTCTTGTTGAAGTCCTAAAGAGTCCAGAGGTAGGCTTTTTGGTATAAGGCTTTACCGCATAGGTGCATTTATTGCACTTGCAGATCGTTGCACAGCTCAAGGAAACGAAATTTGCGCGCGAGGGAATCGTTCTTGATAAGTAGGCGCGCGCGCAATGGCAGCCGTAGTATTAATGCTGATTTATTTTGTCAGGTTCTTCAAGATGCTTGGTGCGGACGAGATGCGCGCGTGGTATGGTCCTGATCACGTCCGTTTGGCGGCAGATCGTGGAGCCATAGGGACACTCCTCATCTCCGACGAGCTTTTCCGGTGAGATGATCATGTCACGCACTGGCATACTGCAGCTCAAGCAATTCGGACAGTGCGAGTAACCCGAAGCTGCGGAAGATATATGTCGAACTCGTTGAAGGAGTGCAACAAAAGGGTGCAGAAGTTGTCATGTTCTCGAGCATGCACGAATCCGGTCAACGTATGTATCTAAACGTGCTTCTATTTGTCGTACTTATGAGGGTGCAGAGTTGAATCAACTGACGGGTATTGCTGCAATACTCACATTCCCTCTCGATGTCGAAGTCGTAGAGGCAGAAGAAAGAGAAGCAAGAGAGGAGGAGAGAAGACAACAGGAAGCAAAGACGCTGGATGGTGGTGGATAAAGATGCGAGGCATCACCAAGTAAAATATGGTGGAGTTATTTCCAGCTAAGTTCGTGTGGTTATTTATATCCTGCTACTTATGTGTGCTGAACGCGCTTTGTGTATGCTTCCCAACCAGCAGCTTGATATCTCTGAGCTTGCTTAAGAACCTCCTGTGTATCCACATTTTCACCCTTGCCATAAATACCTCTTCCAACAATGATAACGTCGCAACCACTTTCAAAAACGACTTGCTCTGGAGTACGGTATTGCTGACCCATAGCATCGCCTGTGGCATCTAAGCCTACTCCTGGCGCGAGAATCAAGAAATCTTCCCCCAAAACGTTGTCGGTATCGGATGCACCGACACCCTCCATGCGATGTTGAGCAATGAAACCGATGACAAAATCCCTGCGAGCTCGAGCCATGCAGACTGCATCTTCTGTATATGACCCAGTGGTCAGTGCACCCTTGGAGCTCATTTCTGCCAGGAGTATGAGCCCCCGATCTTTTGGAATGCCAACCGAGGCGAGACCCGTGATAATCGATGGCCCCGGAACAGCATGAGCGTTGGTGATATGAGCCCAGTCCGCGATCTTGTAGATCCCCTTTGAATACTGCAATACCACGGTACTTCCTAAGAGTCGTAATACTCAGTAAACTGTCATCCGAAACCTGCAACCCCTTACCTATGTCAGCGAATTTACGATCCTCGAATATTAAGAACTTGTGCTTTTCGCTAAGCTCTCGGAGGCGGTCGATCACAGTCGCATCAAAATCTTCGAGTACATCGATGTGGGTCTTTCGATAGCGCCATAAGCATTAAGTGAGAGCTCGGAAGAAGTGACAGATGCCTTTATGAGACAAACATGAGGACCAACTGCCTCGATGATGTCGAAGAAGTCTTTGGATTTAGTCACGTCGACGCTAACAGAGAGATTCGACTGCTTTTCCTCCATGATTTCGAGCAAAGCCCTTGCGGCTTTGTTGGCATGTTTCTTTGCTCGCTCGTTGTATGTCTGGAGATGAGGAGACGACATGATGGTCACTAGCAGAACGAGCTTGCGATCGAGGATAAATTTGGTTTTGCTATCTTATCATCTATTCTCAGGCTTTTTGATTGTTCTCGATCAACCAAATGTCGTCTTCAGCTATACGGGAACGTGAAGACGATGAAGAACTTGCTCGTTCACCCAAACGCACCAAAGTCGACGAGTCGACCGATGATGGGCCCATCGTTGCAGACACCTCCCCGCTCATGAGTGCGGCTCTTGCTGTTGCAGACTCAAAAGAGGGCTCCTCAGCAGTTGCAGCTGAAAGCGTCCTTCCTCCTAGCCATGCTCTCCTGGGCATAGCACCTACGTTCTCTTCGGATGGACTTCGTCAGGTCCTTCAGACCGACGTCGGGATCTCCGAGTATATAAGCCGGGACGTTCCTCCCATCAGCGGTATCATAAAACAGCGGTAAGTATTCGTGTTTATAAATGGAACTGCAACTGGACATGAATATGTCATAGGTTCACAGACTTCTTGGTGTTCGAAGTGAATCAAGATCACCAGGTTATTCATCTCAAATCGTTGGACATGCCAGAGTCATCTTCGAAGAAGGGGAAAGGTAACAACGAAGGAAGTTCTAGCACCGCCGTTGCTGAGACCTCAATGGCCCAACCCCAGGAGCCTGTCACCAACGCCGAGTCGAATACTACGGAGGAACTGTCTGCTAGCACTGAAGCAAAGGACAAAGATGATTCCACTCCCGCAGACACACTCTGGAACGATCAATTCACGGAAAAACTAACTCCGTATCTTAGCGAGGCTTCTATCGACCAATTGAAAACGATGTTCCTTGAAGGACGCGAGCCTCCGAGAGTGACCGATAGTGGTTGGGGAGGTCGACTTACCAAAACCACCGAAGACGGTACTGAAATTCCAGATGCGGTGAAGCCATCAGAAGAAGTGGATGCGTTGCAGAGCGATGACACAGGGACAAGAGGAAGGAACCGAGGCGGTCGCGGTGACCGAGGTGGTCGTGGTGGCCGTGGTGGCCGTGGACGAGGTCGTGGTGGCCGGCAGGGAGGAGAAAGAGAAGATCACAGAAAAGTCCTCAGCGAGGTGAGACGAGATAACCAGGCTCTCTTACTATGGGCGCTTACCCCTTGACAGCCGATTTCCTCCAAAACGGATCGGACGAGTTTACATCAAGTTGTTCGAGAGTTATTTGGCGGAAAGCTTGACAGCGAGACTGATATGTCGACCCCTGCTGGGGACGATGGATCTCGCATAGTTATAAAATGGTCACGCCACGGTGGTGGTCGCGGCGGTGGTCGCGGTGGTCGTGGAGGTATGTTTCACCATCTGTTATAAGAGATCTCTTATCATTCTCCTGATATCTTCGTAGGTCGAGGCGACCGCTCGGACAGGGGAAATCATCCTCCTTATATTCATTTTATTCTCCAGAAAACCAACCGTGATACCCAAGACGCTCTCGGCTACTTATCACGTACTCTCCATGTAAACATAAAAGACCTGGCTGTTGCAGGAACAAAAGACAAACGCGGTGTCACTGTCCAGCGCGTGTCGTTGCGACGTGGGAACAAAACTGTGGAAGATGTATGGAAATCTGCGAATCAATCCAACAGGCGGTCCGTGCAAGAGATACTGTCCCAGCGTGGCGACCGTGGAGTCAGAATAGCAGATTTTAATTATCGCAAGGCTGGCTTAGAACTTGGCATGCTGAAAGGAAATGCATTCGTTATCACACTTCGGTATGTTTCAAGTGATGCTGCTCTGAAGTTCGGTTAACAAGGTTATGAAGTAACGTTCAGGTAGAAAATGTAGAAACTCTTGACCGTGCCATGAATTCGATCAAGCACAAAGGGTTCATCAATTATTACGGTGAGTTTGATATCCAGCAAACGACTGATTCGTCTGAAATAAAACTCCAGGAATGCAGCGTTTTGGGACAGCCGCAGTGCCAACTCACTCCATTGGCTTGGCAATTCTGAAATCTGATTGGCACAAAGCTGTCTCCCTCATCCTCCAGAATCGGCCTGGAGAACACCCTGAAGTTGTCGCAGCCCGTAATGCGTGGTTAGTGGACGGTAATTTGGATCGTGCCCTGGCTTTAATGCCCAGACGGGTGGTTGCGGAGCGTTGCATTCTCGAGAGCTACAAAAAGCAAGGTGGAGAAACCAGGAACGCAATGGGTGCCCTGTCCACGGTATGTCAAGATTCTGTTTGAGGAACATTACTGTTATTCATATAGTTCAACTTAGATTCCTCGAAACTTGCGGCTCATGTATGTCCATGCATACCAATCCTATGTGTGGAATGCTATCGTCTCCGAGCGAATTCGCATACACGGTCCTGATAAAGCGGTACCTGGAGACCTCGTCTTCGAGAGCGAGCCGGCCACTAAGGGAAGGAGTGGAGAGAATGATGAGATGGAAGTGGACGATGATGCGGGTAATGAGGAGCAGGTCACCACAGAGGGAAAGGGTTAGTTCCTTTTCTGTTCTTTATGTTCTTCTAATTGAACTGTGTCATTTAAGGCATGAGCTCTCGTGAGCGCAAGAAGGCTTCCAAGGCTGCTTATGTTGCACCAAGTATCAAAATACTCACTGAGGCGGATGCCCACCAGTACTCGATATTCGACGTGATCATGCCACTCCCGGGTAGAGATGTTGATTACCCAGGTGGTACGCTCGGGGAGCGCTATCGGGAATTCTTGCGCCTGGATGGACTCGACCCGGATAACTTCATCCGCAAACAAAAGTACGCCAGACCTGTCCTACCATAAGCGAAACTGACACAGCATCCCCAGAGAGTATACTCTTAATGGCTCCTACAGAAAAATCTTACAGATTCCAAAAGATCTCTCGTGGTCTACACTCAGGTATACAGACCCAGATGTCCCGCTTGCACAAGCAGATGAAGACAAGCTCCTGGGATTTGACCCACCGATTGTCGCTGACGATGGGAAATTTCTCGCGCTCCAGATTAACTTGACACTGGGAACAGCCGCGTATGCCACAATGGCGTTGCGAGAGGTTACTAAGACTGAGACAAGTTCGCATTTCCAGACTGGTCTTACTCAGGCCTCTGAAGACCAGCAGTTTCGAGGTGTAGCAGCAGGACTCGGAGATGTTGCAGAATTGGATGACGATAACACAGAGATGGGAGTATCAAATACGTTGGATTCATAGCAATAGAAGGTGTTGTGTAGTAGGTGTCCCCGAGGATTATTTTACTGTCCAGTCTGCCTTTCGGGGGAAAGTACCCACGTAGCCGATATTGTCACTGCATGTGTGATGAACCACGATGCACAGCCTATGGCCCGTTCAGCATAACTTATTCATCGAGTTCCAAACAACTAGCGCCCTCACAATACTTGCAACTGGTTTGCGAGTCACTTTTCCCATTAGCTGAACTCCGGTCATTTAAATCGCCAAACTTTTGACGTGACCTATCATATTCACTGTTCGAACGCGGGTCGTGAACATTATCCTCTAAACTTGCGCCTCTGAAAGAGAATATGGGGAAAGTAGAACGTATAGTCTTTCTGTCGCTCATTCTCGATCTCTTCGGTGAGTGAATGTGCTTAGTTTTGAAAATCATGATGAGTCTGAAGCCTCGGGAAAGCATTCACAATCCCTTTACCGTTGTTCCCTCGCATAATCGAGTGGTATACTGTGGTAAGCACCCCATGCCACGTGTCTCTAGTTCCTTTAGTGATTATGTAGAGAGAAATCTCCGATCCCAATGGCCTCCTTTCCAGGACGCTGCGATTTGTTTCGGCTGTACGAGGCGTCTTCTATAAGCCACTACAAAACTCCCAGAGATGGGATGTAGTTTTCCTTGGTTGGTCTAGCTTAAGCTACGCGACAAGGTTCATGCTGATCTGATAATTCCCTGAAGGTGGTCTGATGGGTTCTGCTTTCTCGTACGTCTCCGGGTCACGTTCCCAATTTATTTGAGGTTGTATTCAACTAGTATTTGCAGCACTCTACAGTTCTTGGTATCGCCGCATATAGGATCCCTCTCCGACAAGTATGGGCGCAGGAACGTCCTTCTGATCAGTATGATAGGAAACATATTGTCAGCGCTCATGTGAGTGCCGAAGACACTCTTATCATCGAGTTCCTGAGCCGATTATGCGCCAGTTGGATTCAGTCCACCACTTTTGCTTCTTACATGCTTTCCCGCGTCATAGGAGGTCTTAGTGAAGGCAATGTGCAACTTGCTACGTCAGTTCTCTGTCATAATCTAGGAACTGGAACTGACCGTCATCGTTAACAGTGCCATCCTCTCTGATGTTTCGACGCCTAGGAACCGATCTAAAGCCCTTGCACACGTTGGAATCGCGTTTGCTATCTGTTTCTGCATTGGGCCTCCGATCGGAGCCTATTTTGCCTCGAGGCCAGTTCCCCTATCTGGGGCTCTACAAATGGAATTGAACGTCTACGTGGTTCCGGCACTATTGACGCTCGTACTACTTGTCGCAGAAACCTTGTTCCTGACAATTGCTCTTCCTGAAACCCGAAATACCCAGCCTGACAAACACGATAACGATGATCCTCTAGAAGTTGTCAACGAGAAGTCGAAGGCTGCTTCCGCGGTACGGAATGTGAAAGAGAGGACTGAACTTCTGCGGGTCTTGCGCAAGCTCCATTTCCTTTTCTTAGGAATCTTCTCAGGCGTAGAATTCACCCTCACTTTCCTTACCTTCGATCGTGAGTTAACTTTAAAATGCATCCGAAATCATGCGCTCAAACTCCAATGACCAGTATTCGATTGGAATAATGCACAGAATGGAGCATTGATCGGCTCCATTGGCATTATCAGTGCCCTTTTACAGGGAGGATACGTCCGTCGTGCTATCTCCAAAGTAGGAGAGGGGAAAATGGCACAACGAGGGGTCTCGAGCTGCGCCCTGGGCCTCGTGCTCCTAGCCATCCTGCCTCACTTCGTGTCCACCCAACCAAAAATCGCCGTCGGACTGCTGCGAGCCGCAGCAGTCTGTCTGGCCTTCACTTCGGCAACAGTCGTAAGCTCTCTTACTGCACACGCCTCCCTCCAGTGCGATGAGGGCTTCGACAAAGATACAGGCAAACCCGTGGCCGAACACCCTGAATTGGCCAAGGGCAAGGCACTAGGTAAATTCCGGTCATCAGGCCAGCTGGGCCGCGCAATAGGGCCATTGCTTGGTAAGCTTAAAGTTATGTCCAAAAGGTGTATTACAAGGCTGACTTGATCGCCACTCGTCAGCATGCGCTTCATATTGGACGTTCGGGCCGTCCATTACTTATGCTGTGAGCGCAATAGCTATGCTGACTTTGTCAGCGTCCATGCAAACCGTCGCCGTTTTACCGGGAAAAGCGTCATGATTCGACCGCCGCCGATCAGTAAGTGGGTGACCTTTCTTACTAAGATTTTGATTCAAACCTTAAAAGTCGGAGTCTCGCAGACCAAATTCAATCACAATTTATTTCATATAGAGTGCACCAAGTGTGATTGTATGCCGAGCTGCCGAATTGCAAATGTTACAAGCCGATATCTGACTACTGGAACAGCGGGAGCTCTCACTCGCCAGGAGATATTCTCTCTTGTCGATTGACACTGAGTTACAGTGAGCGTGCTGGTTTTTCCTTCGCGGCAGTCTCTCGGCTGCTCGCGTTTCGACAGGAATAGTAACACACAAAATTTACTTGGTCATTTATCTCGTCCTGCACGCTCAACTGGCGATAGGGTTATTGAACATTTGAATCCCTATCCCTAGAACTGACATGCAGACTTGCAAAAGAACGGTGACACGAGGACATAGATTTAGAACGTAACGCAGGGTTGGATTTCTCACTGAGCATATGATTTCAGTATGGCCCCAATTGTTGTTATCAATATCAATATCTAGGAACACCGAAAGATATGAATAGAACTTGGTGTATGATGCACGTGAAACCACCAGAGAAGACGGCCGTATATACGTATTATGAGGTCATGTATGTCGAAAAAATATACGTAGAAATGATCATTCAAAAGCAGAATCTGGTATCTAAACGCGGTCCACAGCCATAGGTAAAGCAGGGTTTAATAGCGTTGTTGCTAGAGTAGTGTGAGTGGCATCAAATAAAGTCAAATGTTTCATCGTAATGTTATGAGTTTTGCTGTTCGAGATCAATAAGCGGACTCGAAGACGAATGTGGAAGACGGTTCTCCAATGGTGGCCGAGGTGATTGAGAGCAGCCCTGATGAAATTCGGCTGATTCATCTCCAACTCTACTCTCCGTCCCATGCCAAAGTTTCTCAGGGGGTAACTGGGAAAATGGGGGTAAATTCCGTCCGAAAGATGATTGTGGGGGCGGGCTGCGCGTGGGGATGTCCATATTCTGAGACTGAGTAAAGATAGCCGGGAGGAAGAACATGACTCCCCTGGAGCGTTGTCGCCGGCTACGAGATGGGGCGCGTGGCAACGCGGGTGGTTCTCCAGACAGATTCAAATAACCCGTGGCACGGTCTCGCACGCGACGCACAGCATCAAGAATGGATGATGGCGCGCGATAACTCGAAGTCGAGAATATGTCCACCGAAGATGAAATGTCAGAGGGTGCGGGGGAGTCCGCTCTCAACTCGAAGGGAAGGGGAAGTAATGAAACATGTTCCTCCAACGGCGACTGGAGAGCGGAGTTGATGGGGGATGATGGTTGCGTAGAAGCACCAGAAGCTGGAAGAAAGGACCACCGCATGTCAATGTGCCAGCGCCCATTACGCTGAGTCCATCTAGGCAAAAGGACATCATATCCCCCAATTCTCCTGAGACTATACTTGCGTTGCTTGCTAGGGACCGCGAGCTTGTAGATGCCATATACTAGTATGACCAAACCCAACCACATCAATCCTTTGCCCCACGTACTCAAGAAGCCAATTAATGCAGCATCGTCGGCATGCCAGCTGCTGCCGTAATAATGAGCGAAGAAAGAATGGGGAGCTTCTTCTGGTTTGGCGTTCTTGCCGTAAAGAGATTTTGGGAGGATTCGAACATCTCCTGGCTGGTAAGGCGTGATAGGATGTGACGCAGTGTAAAGGCTGTACTGAATGGAGAGGAACATGGGTCCTGTGGAGAACATGACGGTGGGATAGTTTAATATCCAAGAATGGTCAAATGTGACAAGGTTGTGGATGGTTTGGGAGAGAAAAGGATGACGCTTTTCGGCAAACATGAGGTCATTGGAAACGCCGACGGGTATGGTCTTGGGTAAGATGACGGGAAACACCAATAACGGATCCAGAGGTCGCAAGCATCCGACGTCAAGGTCGAGATATATTCCCCCATAGTGGTAAAGGACAAAATAACGAATAGCATCAGCTCGTTGAATTGTGAACTCGTAGTCGTCGAACGTGTCAAGAAACCAGGAATAGTGCTCTGCAATGAACTCGCGGGAGCTGGCGTCAGTCCAGAGCATGTAGTCGCTATTAGGATAATGATAAGCACAATTGGTGGCGGAGATGAAACGAATACGGACTAGTCAGGCATCATGTTTCGACATGCCTCAGAGAGGTGTTTCCAGTCAGGTGGAAGAGTCTCCGACTTCCAAGTCTGGTGGATGATACGAGGTATCCTCTCAAGCTTTCCATGTTCCGTTGCATTCCAGCGTGTTGTATTGCTTAACACTGGGACCTCCCTGTCAGAAAGATATGCTGCGGTATTGATATAAAGGTAGTAGGAGATGGAAGACAAGACGACGACGGTGCCAAATAGAACGAGAGCGAGGAGGACAAGGAGAATATAAATTGTACGTCGTTTTGCCATGAAGGAGAGAGAGAAGAGGAGAAACTTGTTAAACAAGAACCCAACCAAGTTCAGAAAGTTTCATTTCACCCTTACTAAATTTGGACGGTGATTATTTAAAATATCAAATCAACTAAGCTCCTACTGCGGACGATTTCACAGCCCCGTTGGCCGCATCGGCATCGCAAATACACGGCTGATGTGAAGTTCTGCGGCAGGGACTGACTCACGAATAGATCCTTCTTGCCAGTCATCGCCTATTTCCCTAAGCCCCTTTAACGCCGTCTCCCAATCCCGTCGGGACCAGTCTTGGCCTCTTCGCGCCCCCACTCCTTCGTACGGCCGTGTCATGAAGGTGTCCACCCGTGGACTAGTCCTAGGCAGACGCTTCTTCCCGCCTAGATAGTCCAAACAATCTAGAGCACCCCACGTTGTAAAACTCTTTCTTGAATAGGAAGGTGCATATTTCGATGTTTCAGAGTTGCTGCTGCCAAAGCTCCCCACGTCAGGGCCCGCTACACGAGCAACTAGTTCCAGAAGCAACCCCGTGAAATAATCAATCACTTGCAGGTGGAGGAGATCTAGTGAGTGGCTTGGGTGCAGCAGCTGAGGTACAGAAGAGGCATCATCGTCGACATCCATTCCGTCATCATCTGGCTCCGGCGGAGGTGTCGTTTGTATTAAATTTTCCAGTGAATTTCGGTATGTCGGATGATAACCGCTGAACCTGAAGCGAGAGGCCTCAACCCCAAAGAGAGCTTGAGCAATGTCACGGCTAGAAAATGCGTTGCGACCGGGCGATATTGTCAATACACCTTCCCGCGTCGGTTACGTATGAGAACTTTGCGCATGACAGATCATATTCATATACCTACTTTCGCTTTCAGCTTCCACAGTCAAAAGCTTGTCCTTGCTACACAAGAATGTTCGCCGTTGCCGTAGGAAATATTGACAACAATCGATGATCAAACTATCGTTGCTACGTTCAGAACCAAATTCCTACCAAAATGATCATCGAAGATGGAACAAGCGCTTATAACGAGACCTACCAGTACAGCATCCAGATCCCTCTTTTTCCAATTTCCCGAGGCTTTGCACGTCTCATTCAAGGCCTGACCTTTGACCGACCTCCGTTCCTTCACTTTTTTCAGCAACCATGATGATGCTCTGCGGGCAAACCAAGACAGCCTCTCGCGATTCTTCTGCCTAGCAAATCATTATCAGATAAGCGATCTTCATACAGATTCGTGCAATGTACCACGATACTCACCCATCAAGCTCGTAAATCACGACACCCGGGATAATAATCAATACAGGCAGTCCCTGCTCTTCGACCTCCGTAACGAATGCTTGTATTACATCAAGATAGTCTAGTAATATGTTCGTATCAAGGACAACGACGGTCAGTTCCTCTGATAGAGGACCCTAGGGGTGGCGTGCAAACAATCAGTACGGGGTCGAAGTGGGACTGAGGCAGGCATGATAGCGTACCTGCATTTCGACATCTCTCAGAGTCAGGCTGTTTGAGAATTCATCGTCGATACTCTTCAGCGTTTTAATCAAATGAGTGCTCGGGAAAGATGGGGCTGCGATTTCGGGTAGTAAGGGACATTTGAACTTGTGAGCAATAGGATCCTCATTGTGCTTGAAATCCCCACTTCCAAGACTAGGTTGCTGTAGTGACAAAAGGTCAGAGAACGACATCGGATAGAACGTACTAGTTGTTGGTTGAGTTGTTGCATTCAGCCGAGAGTGAAGAAACGAGTTTGTTCGGAGAATGCGGAAACAAAGACTACAAAGTAATACCATGTGCTAGCCGGCGCTTGCTACTAAATTTACATTCCGAAAACTCGGGCACCTCGCAATTATATGGAGTCAATTCAATCATGATGTATATGATATGCGTCTGTTTAATACATGTGATGATGCTCAATAAGTATTCCAATAAAGATGTGGAAAGTCTATAATCCAACTCTCAGGCTGCAAGCGCCATCTTCTTCATAGGCGGTGTCCCATTACTCTCCATTTTGACAGACGACCTACTGAAATCATCAATACTCGCCTTACGCTTGAGCGTAGCGCGTTTAGAGTCGGGGGACCGGGACTGGGAAGACCGTATACTTGGGTTGCCCTTTGGGGGCGTAGCTCTACAAGCATCCGGCGTGCCAGATCTGCTCCGACTGGTCGTGTCTTGGCGTAATCTCGAAGCCAAAGTATGCTTCGAACTCATAGCTTCAGCATAACATGTTGCATGATATATCTAGGCCAATGACAACGGTTATTAAAATTCTGATATCGTGGACGAGCCGAGACGCACCTTATCATCCCTTCTGATAGCGTTCTTCCAGACCCACTCCTCGTCATCTTCTAGGAACTCTGTCTTCAGATTCTCTTTACATATGGGACAAGACAAGGGCTTCGCTTCGTCGCCCGATGGCACAACAACGAACTGCGTGCGCAGCTCAGCATCACGTCGTGCTGCATCTACCGCAAGCGCAGCCTTATTGGTAGTAGGCCGAGGACCGTCAGCACGGCCTTTACCCTTCACATCCACACGACCTCCATGAACCCAATCCTGTAAAAGACGGTGAGTATGTTTGGGGTCCAACGAAAAGGGAAATCGTACATCAAGGTCGACAAACCAACTGCGACTGTGTCCACGGCCAAGGCTCTGATTTGCTTTACGGTTTTGTCTGAAGTGCATGTCAAGATGATCCTCCATCTCTTTCTTTCCTAGTGTATCATCCGAAAATCTGATACCACATTGCTTACACTGGACGGGCAATCGATCATACAACAAACGGTCAATATTAGGACGTTTTCTGCATCACCACATTAACACTAATCAGTAGCGAGAGGGTATCAACCATACCTTGTTATATCAGCGTTCGTTAGCCTAATGTTCTGCGACAAAACTGATTTGCGATATGCTCTTGCAGCATCCCGACTCAGGTTTTCAGATGTCGTTGACGATGCAACAGTGTCCTCAGAAGTGGCGGTCGCTCCGGCACCAACGGGCGTGCCAGTACCAGCCACAATACCGGCCTTCAAAAGAGCGCTGTAAAGTCCAGCGATGTCAGTTGACGGGACACCTGTAGGTTTCACGCTGGATAAAAGAGATGCAGAGTCGACCGGTTCAGATTTAGGTTGATTAATGGACGTCAGGGCGTAAGATGCATAAGTAGTAGAGGGAGGGTGTTGTGATACTGGAGCTGGGAATGCAGATTGCGTAGCTTGGCGAGGGTATGCAGGCTGAGCTTGGTATTGATATGATGTTGTAGTTGTTGGAGGAGCGGCCGCGGCAGGTTGAGGGGCTTGTGACAGAGATCTTAGCTGGGTCAGGATTTGACGGAGCTCATCTTGAGAAACACCTGCTTCAACAAGCTTGCGCAGCTGAATTACTCTAGATAAGCGTACAGACAATGACGGCGCACAATGATGCTTACTTGTTGCAGAATTTGTACATGCCTCTGTGCAGTGGTATCCCAAGCATTTGATTGCAGGGCGCGTTCCTTTTGGCTCAGGGTAAATTCAAGTTCGCTCAGGACTTGTGCTCTCGATATCTGGCCAGACGTTGCCTAAGAAAGTACATTTAGTCCGCTAGAGCGGGATTGTTAAAGTTAAACTCACCCCTGTTGGATTCGAATCGCCACCCCATATTCCACGCTCAATGGCAAGTTGTGGAATGACACCGAACAGTTCCTTGCCGGTCGGAGAGGCGGTTCGCCAGGTCAAAAGCATTTCTTCCATCTTGCTACGAGTCGCCTGATCAACCTGCTGGTAAGTTTCCAGGAATAAACCAATAACGAAGGGAGCAAAATGGCGTGTATACGGGTCGTAGACATTCTTCGAGATCGCGTCAAGTAAGTAGAAGCCTGGGAGCTTAATCCATGGAGGAACCTAGCGATGCAAGAAAACCACACCAAAAAGGAAAGCATGAGTCAGCTTCATGTCCATAATGCAACCGGTCAGAAAGAAAAGCATTGAGCTGCCACGTTGAGAACAGCGACATAATTCTCTTAGTACGACGTCCTCCATCCGCCGAGCAGCGGGGCCACCAGGCCATGCGAGGATATCTTTACTCAAACTACGAGACAAGTAACTAAGTACATGGTAGAACCACAAAGCGACGCAAAGTAACAGATAAGAGCCATGTGTCAACTACCCAACTGACAGTAACATGCCATAAAAACGATATCAACGATGACTCACCCTTCGAATGTGGGCCTCCAAACATTGAGCGACAATCTCAGCCCATTTTGAATACTCTTGAGCAATCATCGATAAGGTCTGAATGATAGGTCTGGAGTTAATGGTGAGCTCTGCCAGCCGCGCTGCATAATCACGGCGAAAAGAATTGGGATCCACAAAGTAGACAGGCGCGGGAGGTGGGGGCGGTTGCTGGTAAGGGTAAGCAGAAGGTCCGGGCTGATGATAGCTTGGTGGCGGTGCATAAGCCACCTGCCCGTACATGTGGGGCTGAGAGTACATGGGACAGTCGTTTTTAAAATTCTCAACGAAGCGCGAGACAGTCACCGCAAATGCAGCACGATCTCACCCAGAAAGTGAGAAGTAAAGATCTTCGAAAAAACACAAAACTCTTGAACGATCGACTGGCGCTAGAAACCCGTTTTTCCAATGGCGGTCTTACTCAGCTGTCAATGACACGACCACGAAGCCCAACGGAAACGATGATGGTGGTTTGAGTGAAGAAGCAGTGTGACAGACGGCTGACAATAGCCGCTTCTAATTAGACTTTAAAACTCCGCTCGCAATTGTCCGCCACTTCTGTCCACCCCCCGAACATACACAGCCGCCCACTGACCTCAAGAAAACCAACGATCGCAAGGTGAGTTCGTGCTGAATTCAGATGCGACTGGGTCAGCTTCCAGGGTGTTTGTCTCTATGTTGCTGGAAGAAATTTGGCGAGAATTGGACCTCTGGATGGTGATGGATTGACTACCCGCATGGAGGATGTCTCAATATCGAATGAAGTAACTGACTTCGCACATAGATGCGGGACGTCCTCCAAACTGAAGAACTCGAGGTCCCCGAGGGTGTTACCATTGAAATCAAATCACGCGTTATCAAAGTCACCGGCCCACGGGGTACCCTCACGAAGAATGTCCGTCACGTTGATATGGATATTCGGGTGTTGAAGACCAAGAAGAGCAGTAAGGTCACTCTTGCAGTGTGGCAAGGTGGGCGCAAGCACGTCGCATGTCTACGGACAATCCGAAGCTTGATTAACAACATGGTTATTGGTGTGACTAAGGTTTGTACATCCATATGCAGGGCGTCTTCACTGCTCACTAAGGACTCAGGGCTTCCTCTACAAAATGCGTGCTGTTTATGCCCATTTTCCCATCAATGCCATCATCCAAGATGCTGGAGGTGCTATCGAGATCCGTAACTTCCTGGGCGAGAAAGTGAGTCGTTATCCACGGCGTTACTCTGGCTTTGCTCAAGGCAAATAGACTGTACGACACGTAAAGATGCTCGGTGGAGTTTCCATTTCGGAGTCAAAGGCTCAAAAAGACGAGCTTATCCTGGAGGGCAATGATATTGAGAACGTTTCGCAATCAGGTGCATAATCTCTCTCTACTGCTGATTAGTTTCATCTAAACTGCTGCCTTAGCCGCCTCCATTCAGGGTGCTTGCCGCGTACGGAACAAGGATATCCGTAAATTCTTGGATGGTATCTACGTATCCGACCGCACGACCATCACTCAGGAGTAGGCGGGTTGCGACTTGTAAGGGAAGCTGGGCATTATACAAAAACTCCATGTCACGTATGCATTAATCTCCACCAACCCTATGTTCTACGCATGACATTCTACTATTCATCGAGATATTTGCAAGAATCAAAGACCACTAGCAAGTTGCAAATCAAACTTTGATGTCTCCAAACTACATGAGAATATGGACGGTACTGAAGTATCCTCTCCATAAACTCCTCTACCTGTATGTTCTACCAAGTCAGTCATAAGTAATGTATTGAAAGATAAGTGAAATGGCTTGGTCCTACTATGGCATCGAAATACCCTGGAAGTATTGGCCCCACTCGTCAGACGAAATGATGTGTGATTAAATGGTCCCAAGTCTATCGTATGAATGGAATGTTGGTGCTGACCCTTCGCCTATAGTTTTCATATTCCTCTCCAAAGAAATTCACCAATGCCCTCTCTTCAACTACTCCCAAATCAGTCAATGCATCCGCGACTGATATAATGAATATATACCTTTGATACGACGCGAGAAAAATCTCCACAAGACTAGCACGAAGCCGATGGAGCTGACAGGGTTTTGCAAAACCAGCTGGGTCCCTAACGCCCAGTAGAAAAATCCTGCATATGATGGATGGCGGAACACCCTGTGGAGTCACTTAAGTGGATGTAATAGTATGTTCAAGAAGATGTTCCACTTACGAGTATACGCCGTCAGTTACTAGTCGGTGCGAGGGCAGCTTGCGGAGAGCCACGATATGAGAGAAGTTGGTCGAAGCCTGTATCATTGCCGATGCACGAAGCGTCTGTCCGACGATAGCCATGATTATACCTAGCGGAGATGCATCAGCTTCATTCTCACGAACAAATCACAACTAACCGACTGCTGAGATATAGTGGTAAGCCTTGAGCGATGGTTTCAAGTATAACGTGATTAGATATTCCACCAGAGCAGTCCCGTTGGCGACATGATACATAGCGCCATTATCAAGTAAGAACGCTGCCACATCGTTTAGTAGATATCTCTCAGAGTTACTAAGGCAAACACACAGTCAACACTGCATTTGTCACGGTTCCAGCCTGCAGTGACCGCGAATTCTCCCCAGTGGAAGCCAGACCAAGCAGCAAGGAAGA
Organism: Suillus americanus; assembly: GCA_016695465.1. Lineage (NCBI taxonomy): Eukaryota > Fungi > Basidiomycota > Agaricomycetes > Boletales > Suillaceae > Suillus > Suillus americanus. Next base: position 841,642 of record MU177898.1, read on the forward strand.
AGCCCAATTGGTACGTGGCCCACCAGCGATCAGAGATGCCTCCGGTGAGAAAGAGCGTCAAACCAAGAGAAAAGATAGATCCTAATAGAAATGATATCGTGGATGCTGCAAGCGGCGTATTCGGGATATTTTCATGAGGTTGATGGTTCACGGGTATAGTTTCGAGCGTGTTTGTGTTCCTAATAGTAGAATCGCGTCGTCGCAATCGGTCCTCGAAATTTTGGGGAACGTCGGAGGACATGAGCGTTGTGAAGATAAAGTACTAAGTAGATAATTATGATGACCTCCAGACAAAAAGGGAGAAATTGTTTGGTCTTGTTAAATTCACAAGACCACGATCGAAACCTCCTCGGATTATTCCGCATACCGTATGATCCGTAGGTCATGCTTCGTAGGGTCTTATGGCTACCGGTGAGGGACCGCCAACTGAAGTTCCTGAATCAACGCTTCTTGGCTACTGAGTCTCACTATGAGACTTCTCTTATTAGAAATATGGCACTGGTGGCCCACATCGGTGCGTCCGTCAGAACGAGTCTCATAAACCATTCTGAAAAAACACAGACTCTGGGAAAACTACGCTTACAGAGTCCATACTACACAAGTCGGCATACTTGTCAACCCCTGGCTCAGTTGACACTGGCAGCACTACAACAGACTTCTTGCCTGCCGAACGAGAACGCGGCATCACAATCCAATCTGCGAGCATTCCAGTCAAATGGGACAAATGGACTTTTAATCTCATAGATACACCAGGTCATGCTGATTTCGGTATGGAGGTGGAGAGTGCAAGCCGCGTTGTTGACGGGGCTGTCGTTCTCATTGATTCAGTGGAAGGGGTCGAAGCACAAACTAAAGGCGTTTGGCGACAACTGGATCGGTAAGCGCATATCTTATTTCGACCACCTACGTTTCTGAAGTCGTCTTTAGATATGGTGTCCCCACCAGGCTTATGTTTCTGAATAAACTTGACCGACCGGGTGCTTCTTTCAGCTCGTCGTTGGGCTCGCTACTTACCCATAGGTTACACCCGAACCCCATGGCTTTAGCATTGCCAGTTGCTTCTTTCCATATTGAAGATTACGTGCGAGCCGAACCAGGCATTCAAGGACTGGTCGATCTGGTAAAATGGGAAATTTGGAAATGGACAGAAGACGGTCATTCTGCTATACAATCCCTTCCTAGAACGGTCGAAGAACTCGAGACAAGCGGTATCCTTCCGACAAATCATCCAATAATACCGCACCTTGTGGCTGCTCGGACAACTCTTTTGGAAAACCTCTCGATGTACTCTGATGAATTGATGGAATACCTACTCGCTCTTCCGTCAGGACCTTCATCGTATCTTGATGTCGAGACGACTGCAATCATGCCACATCTTCGTAAAGCTACACTAAGAAATGAGATTCTCCCTGTTCTTTGTGGTTCTGCGATGAAAAGTATTGGAACAGAATTGGTAATGAACTATGTTGGCGAGCTCCTGGCAAGTCCAATGGATGTTCGGTTGGACGCGGAGTCAGCTGACGGACCACTGCGCCTCCTAGCATGGAAAGTGAGCTGGGATAAACGCAAAGGATGGATGACGTTCGTTCGCGTGTATTCCGGTAAGTTCAGTATGATTCACACAGAGTATTGTTCATCGAGTGTGCTAGGAACCCTCAAGCGTCAGAGTTCTGTATTCAACGTTACCAGTGGCCAGAAAGAGAAAATTTCAAAGGTTCTTCTCCTATACGCTGCGGAGGCACAGGAAGTCGAGTCCCTGCCGTACGGCTCCGTCGGGGTCATCTTAGGCTTGAAGTTCACTCGTACAGGCGACACTCTTGTCGATTCCCGCCGCTCGTCTAACTCATCGCAAACATCCCTTCGAGGAGTAGTTCCACCACCCGCGGTTATGTCGGCCTCCGTCATACCCAAGTCCCATTCTGACCTCGACCCTGTACAAGAGGCCTTACATGCTTTATCTCGCACGGACCCTTCTGTTCGGGTCGACATGCAGGAGGGCCAATTACTTGTCCATGGATTAGGTGCCCTACATCTCGAGATTGTCGAGGGGAGACTACGGGACGAATGGGATGTTAATTTTGAATTGGGTAGCCGCCGCGTCAGCTATCGTGAATCTTTGGGACCTGGGCTTAGCTCCAATGTTAACAACTGGGTCACTGAAGTTGCAGGAAAACCGGTCACGATCAAGATCCTGATGACGGTGGAACCTCTCGCTGATGACGAGCAGGGCGATCCCGTCTGGGATGGTAACCTTGTCTTGGGCCCAAGTGGAAAGCCTCTGTTATCTCCAGATGCCTTCCGGGATCAACTGGACCCTATGGCAAATATCTCTCGGGGCCTGTCTAGCTCCCTATCGAATTCGCCGCACACATCCCTACCGCTCTCTCACATCAAGATCCACGTCACGGACTATAACCTTCCCCGTGACATTCCAACGTCGATTCTTGCCGGTGCTAGTTCCTCCATTCTACGAACTCGAATACGAGAAGCGGGAATGGGTCCCGTGCTAGAGCCATTCATCAAGCTCAAAATATCTCTTCACGAAGACACCATGGGAAAGGTTGTCAAAGATCTCACTGAAAATGGTGGCGAAGTTTTGGATCTTGCTTCTGACACGTCATCTATGGACGGAGACGAAGTAGTTGCGTACTCCACGGATGGATTGTATGTCCCTCCAGAAGAACTTTCCCCTTCATCCGCTGCCTCTACATCATCCAAGTTTTCCAACGACACCCCACGGCTCAAACGCACCATTCGTGCAGTCGCACCGCTTAGCCGCATGCTGGATTATTCAACCCGCCTTCGTGCATTGTCTGGGGGACATGGTCTCTTCGACATGCTGAACGCAGGATTCAGACAAGTCTCTGAAGCACGTAGGCTGGAGATATTAAGAGAGATAGGGCGCGCATGAATTTACGGATCGAGTTTAGATATCTAATAGACGATGTAGCCTTACTACGAAAACTCCCTCACCTCATCTGCATCCCCGAATAATATTGCTCCATCCATTTCATCATCGTCATCTGCAGCTGCAACGTGCATGCCACCAGCTGCATTGAGCGCCTGGCTGAATATCATAAGATCATCACTGCCATAGTCATCGTCACCAGAATCGGGGGAAGGGTCATTAAAGAGGGGAACTGGAGGCAAGGTCTTTGCTCGAGGAAAAGGAGCGGGAGTCAGGCTTCTACCTCTGTCAAACTCTGGCAGGAAGAGAGGCGTGCGGGCTCTCTGGTTGTCTTTGCTAGGCACGAAATCAGGAGGTGCGATGGTCGAGCCTCTTAATGCATCATTTGTCAAAGGCATCACGGATGGCGCTCGTGTGACAGATCGAATTGGAGGCCATGGCTCCACGACTACGCAGAGACAGCGACCAAAGATGTTGAAACCTTGGTATTTGAGCTTCAGTGCCAGCTTGTCTTTTTTGTCGTCTTCGTCGTCGATCTCTATGAACGGTCGACTTGGCCCGGAAGTAATCACGATGGTTTCCGAATCAAGAGTGGTTTCCGTTGTAGATTCCAACGACTTTTCTGTGTCTTCTTGTTTAACGGTGGTTGATACTATTTCAGCGCTGTGATCTATCACAAGGACATCGTGGTCGCTGAGTTCCTCTGCAGGAACCTCGTCTCGCTGGGTAGTCTCTGTTGGAGCAGCCATCTCCACATCTAGATATTCGTCGGAATTAGTGTCCACAACGTCTTCACGGTAGCCCCCGACAGGAACCTTTCTCGTTCTCTGCGAACGTCGAATCGTAGCAGGAGTTTCTCGAGAAGCTCCTTGTATCTTATCCGTTTCACTGTCGCCGTCTGAAAGGCTTATAACTTCTTCCTCCTCCTCTCCATCCTCTTCATCACTATGAGCTCGAGATCTGTTTTTCGTCTTCCGTCTCTTGAGGCGAGAAGCTGCTTGAGCATCCTTATTCTCCAACGCTCTGCTTTTTCTCTTCCCACTTCTGCTCTTGGAATTTGCCGGCTGTGATGGGGGTATATTAACCTTGGAAGGAGGTGGGGGTGCTGGAACAAATGAACGCGTCTGGAGACTCTGTGTCAGAGGGCGTTTGGGAGAAATACATTCGAGTTAGCTCGCGCGCACCTTGATAATCACATTATGAGGTTCCGTCTTCTGGAAGAAAAAGGCGGCCTGATAAGTCTCTGCAAGTGAGTTATATACTGTATTCGCAGGTCCGCACACATAAGACCTCGCACCTCCCCGATGAACGTCCACAACTCCCTTCCTCCCGCTCGAAGCCCCGGGACCAAAGTGAATGTCTTTCTCAGCTTGCAACTTTGGCAGAACCCTGAAAAAATCTAAGAAGCATTCACGAGAGCCACGACTGAACAAACTGACAGCGGTCGCAGATCAGCCAGAACATGCTGTAGCACTGTATCTGACATCCAATTTACGTGTCTTTCATCGAGGTAAAGCTGATTATAGTGGTCATTAGAACAGGTCGCGTAGTGGGAACGGACGTGCGCTTACATACAGAGGTATTACTGAACTTGCTGATACGCGAAGGTAGTATGCATTCCGTACGCTGAACCCAGCCATGGGTAGAGATAATGGACGAACTCAAGTTCAAAACAACACTGGGCTGGCGTGTTCAACTTGTGTTCTAGTACTAGAGTCAAACACAGTCGCGAGGTGTCTGAGTCTCTGAGCTCGAGGTGACAGGCAGTTAGTGCTTCAAAGATTTCCCTGCGCAATGATGTGTGTCAAATGAAGGGAAAAGTCACAATTGATCATGACGTAATAACTTAAGTCTTGCCACCTTTTGATCCATCATGTAACGACCACTATCAAAACAAAATTTCGAAAACGATACAGACTCAAAATACACGATACTGAATCACGTCACGATATGTTTTCTCTGCAAATGCGTGTGGTTTTTCAAGCCTCGTTGATGTCTACATTAGGTCCGGAGATGATGGCCTTGATGACCCCCTTGCCATCGGGGCTCTTGCCATTCCGAGTGGTTTCAAATGCCTCGCGCGCCTGCGTGAACGGGAAGCTATTGGAACTCTTAGTACGACAAACTTTGGACAATTATTCTGACAGCTAGCATACCGGTGTGACACAAGGGGCTTGACGTCAACTTTACCTGACGCAGCAAGGGCGATAGCGAGAGGGTAGTCACCGGGCTTCATTCAACAAGGGTCAAGCACTGCCTCCAAGAGAAAGAATGTCAAAAAAGAGCTTACGCCATAACGGAAAGAGCCCTTGAGGACGAGTTCCTTGCAAATGACAGCAAACATGTCGACGTTGACATTGGGGCTACCCATGCCGACCTATTCATAATCAATCAGACAGTCCCTTCAGTGCTGGAGATTTCAACCTACCTGAACGTAGGTGCCACCACTCTTGACGACCCGGATGCCAGTCTGAATAGAGACCTCCGCACCAGAAGCATCCAAAACCAGGTCAATTGCCTGAGGTCCACGATCAGCGATTCCGAGCTTCTCCTTCATCGCCTGGGCATTGCGCATCGAGAACGCGACTCTCGATTCGTCTTTATCCATAGGAGGAGGTAGGAAAACGTCAGTTGCAGCATATGCTTTGGCAAATTCGAGACGGCTAGGAACGATATCGACAGCAATAACACGGGAAGCGCCAAGAGCTTTGGCAACGGCCATGCATAGAAGTCCAACCGGTCCACAACCAAAGACGGCAACGGACTGGTTCGACCGCAGAGCACCGAGCTTGGAGACAGCATGGACTGCCACGGAAAGAGGTTCCATCTAGAACAGAGTCGAATGTCAGTGAAATGTGATGCCCATATGGTCAATTACTTACCATCGCTCCATCCTCGAGACTGAGGTTTGGTGGAAGTGGGTAAGCGAGATCAGATGGTAGGCGGTAGTAACGAGCGAGAGTGCCATCTGTGGGAGGAGTAGCAGCGAAGATGACATCGGGGCAAAGCTACCCGGGACTGTCAAGCAACAAAATTGGGGTGCAAAACCATCCTTACCTGGTAGCGACCCTCCTTGCAAGCTTCGCACTTGCGACATGTTGCGCCAGGTTCCATAGCCACTCGATCACCCACTTTGACATTGGTTACACTAGAACCAACTATAGTTGAAGGTGATTATTCTGAATAAGAGGTAGGTTATGGATGTACCTTTTGAGACCACGCCTGCTGCCTCGTGACCCAGCACCTAATAGCTAACGATGAGGCTTGGCCGTGGATCCTATCCAATCTGACCCACCATGGGTTTGTCTACAACAAAATCTCCGATCCTTCCATGGACAAGGAAGTGTACCTGGAGGAGATAACTTGGTATCCTAGTTCAGGACAAATTGAGATAGGGGCGCACGTCTGAGCCGCAGATTCCTTGTTGTCGTGCCGGATGAGCCTTGGGAGAAAAGGACAAAGAGGCTCTGTGAACGCACCTGTCTTCTTCACTTCCACAAGGACTTCATTGGGGTCAACTTCACAAGATAGGGCGATTTAGCGAGCATGAAGGAACCATCCAAAGATAGACCCACTCTCTGGAACCGGCTTTTGCTGAATCTCAACGTCCAGAATGCCTTTGAGCACGAATGATGGGTTGTCAGACATGATGAGAAAAAAACAAAGTGGAGATCAAGGGGGATGATTCGCCTGCAATTTTAAACACGCCTTAAGAACAGTGGGGATCCGGACCGCGGTCGTGCTAGACCCGTGACTGCTAGCCAGACCTTCATGAATATGAATATGAATAACATATTCCGATAACTCATGACCAAGTACCCGATGTGAAGGAATGGAGCTGGTTCAATAATCATCCAGTGTCTTCGAGGCTGAGTCCTAATCGGGTATGTTTCATTTATTTAGGAGGAGTGCCTTTTCGGGTAATTTATGGCTAACATCGTCACCACCAAGTTGCAAGTGAGACCTCAGAGTATAAAATCATGTACGATTCTTTCTTTAACCCTTGACACTAACCTCAACGTCGACTCATCAACCAAGAAGTACTGACGCTCAGCAAGTTCAACAATCGACCTCACATCTCGTTTGGAACAACTTCGTTACTTTCAACATACTGATTAGCATTATGAATTATAGCGAAACCCTCCCAAACTTCTCAGGTCAGATCGTCGGAAACGGTCGCTTCGAGCTCGTCAACATGATTGGTTCCGGTTCCTACGGAAACGTCTATCGCGCTCTCGATGCTCAATCAGACCCATGCGAACCTGTCTACTATGCAATCAAGTGCTTGCCAAAAACGGAACTCTCTCCTGAGCGCGTCGTATGCCAGAGACGTGAGATCCTATTGCACTCCTTAGTATCCAGCTCGTCGCCACATATCTGCACCCTTCACGAGATCATCGAGGAAGAACTTTACATCTACTTCGTGCTCGACTACTGCGCAGGTGGGGACCTCTACACCGCCATCATCGAGAATCGTATCTACCAGAACAATGTCCCGCTCATCAAGAGGGCATTCGTCGAGCTTCTCGATGGCCTACACGCCTGTCATCAGTTGGGTGTGTACCACCGTGACCTGAAACCAGAGAACATTCTCTGTTGCCAGGGTGGGTTGGATATTCGTATCGCAGATTTCGGGCTGGCGACCAAAAGTCGTCTCAGCCAGGAATTCGGCGTGGGCAGTTCATATTATATGAGTCCTGGTATGTTCCTATATCAAATTGCACAGGTGCACTATTTGATTATCTACATTCCAGAGTGTATTAGTCGTGAGATGAAGTACCCTCATTACTCGCCACTTCACACGGATATCTGGTCATTGGGAGTTATTCTTGTGAACATGGTCTCAGGTCGCAATCCTTGGCGATTTGCGACACCCTCGGACGAGGGCTTCCTCGGATATCTCTACAACGTGGACTTCCTTCGCGAGATCCTTCCCATCTCGAGACCTTTCAACGAAATCCTCAAGCGCATCTTTCGCTTACAACCGTTCTCGCGGATCAGCCTTCCCGAGCTCAGAGAAGAGATACTCAAACTTGATACCTTCTACATGAGCGACGCCGAGCTCCGCGACGCGTCGGACAACGCACGAGAAGCTGCTCATGACGACTACTGTAGACGCGCCGCACCGTTAACTGATTTGATATTCAATCAAGTCGTAGCCGACACAACCCTCGTCAACTGCTCATCGACGAAATCCAACTTCTACTCCGACGGCGGTCCCCCTTATCCTAAGTGGGCCTATCACGGCTCCACGCCTACATCTCGACGACCTAGTGACTTACCGCCCGCGAGCATCAACAGGACGCCCTCACAACTCCATATTCAAACCTTCGAGTCACAAGACTATCGACTTCACGAGTCACAGGATAGCCCATCGGGCTGTTCCATACGTTCTGTTTCTTCAGGGGTGGAGAGCGAGGGACCCATTACTCCGGAAACGCATGCCCATGAGCCTGCCATTGACGTGGCAGACTTGTCTGAGGGGCAGACACTTGATGAACCGATGCTTGCTCACATGGCTGTCAAGATGAGACCAAAGGGACCTCGTCGGTTCTCGTTTCGCAACGTAGTTTCACGGTTTAAGCTCTTCTGATTGGTACATACTACAGTAGTCATACCTTAGTCTAAATCTGACTTGTAATCATGCCGTTATCCAAGAAACCACGATAAGCTAGGCAATCTACTGAGTGAGCGTTCAGATGAAACCCGTGATAAGGTAGGTAATCTATCGGGTGAGCGTCCAGCCTGGATAGAATGGGAGAGTATTTCGGCGTGTGCGAAATAGTGGACAACAAAGGGGTTTTATGCGATGAACTCCCATGTTCATGGGAGATGAACGTTAACATGAGTCCTCTCAGGAATGTCTTAACTTGAAATGCTGGCATGTGTCGTGGCAATTGATTAGATCTTTGATCGATTGCTATTGTGCAATGTGAACTCAGGGCAGGCGCAAACTCAGACAAGTTATAACTCAAAATCACGCAACTAGATCGATAGCCTCTTAATTCCCTTCTTCCTACCTCCATAACTCATTCAGAATGGTATCGTCAAGCGTTCTTGGTTTCCCCCGCATCGGTACATAGATCATCTTGATCATAAGCCAGACTTATCTGATCCCGATTGATAGGTGCAAACCGTGAGGTGAAAAAGGCTGTTGAAGCCTACTGGGCTGGCAAGCTCTCCGCAGAGGATTTGCTCAAGGCTGCTGCCGATGTCAAAAAGACCAGCTGGACTAGCCTCAAAGAACGAGGTGTCGACTTGATCCCCAGGTCGGTACTCTCTTCGAGATCAAAGATGTTTATTAATCTGATAAATATATTCATAGTGGAGAATTCTCCCTCTATGATCACGTTCTTGACCACTCTGCGGCATTCAACGCCATCCCTAAGCGTTACCAGGGTCTTGGGCTCTCCGCCCTCGATGTCTTCTTCGCTATGGGCCGTGGTCGCCAGGCTGGCGGCGTTGATGTGCCCGCTTGTGAAATGAAGAAATGGCACGTGTCTTAGTTTCACTATCCCTAAATGGTGTTGTTGATTTTATGTGATGTTTCAGGTTCGACTCCAACTACCACTTTGTCGTCCCAGAGTTGTCCGAGGAGACCGACTTCAAGCTCCTCTACAACAAGGCCCTTGCCGAGTACAAGGAGGCCAAGGAGGCCGGTGTTGTCACTCGCCCAGTCGTTCTCGGCCCCGTCTCTTACCTTGTCCTTGGCAAGGCCGCCAAGGAAGCATCTGCTACCTTCCAGCCTATTTCGTTGCTCTCCAAGATCCTGCCTGTTTACAAGCAGCTCCTGTCTGAGCTCAAGGCTGCTGGCGTCGAATCCGTCCAGATTGATGAGCCCATCCTTGTTCTCGACAAGGGTGCTGATCTCGACAAGCAGTATGCGTTTGCTTACGCTGAGCTTGTCCCTGTCGCTCCCAAGATCATGCTCACCACCTACTTCAACCGCTTGGACTCCAACATCAACTTCATCGCCAAGCTCCCCGTTGCTGGCCTCCACATCGATCTCGTCCGTGCACCCCAGCAGCTCGGTGAAGTTCTTGCTGCCATCAAGTCCACTCCCATCGTGATTTCTCTTGGTGTCGTTTCTGGACGTAACATCTGGAAAGCAGACTTTGCAGCTGCCATCAAGCATGCACAGACTGCCATCGCTGCTCTCGGTGCTGACCGTGTCATCGTTGCCACCTCTTCCTCACTTTTGCACACCCCTGTCACTCTTGCTTCCGAGAAGAAGCTCACCGAGCAGCAAAGGGACTGGTTCTCGTTCGCCCTTGAGAAGGCGTCCGAGGTTGCCACCATCGCAGCTGTTCTCTCTGGCTCTCAAGACCCCAAGGTCTCTGCTGCCCTTGAGGCCAACAAGGTCTCCATTGCCAAGCGTCGCCAGTTCGAGTCCACGTCGGACGATGCTGTTCGCAAGCGTGTCGCTGCCATTACCCCTGACATGTACGACCGCAAGAGTCCCTTCGCCACTCGCAAGGAAGTCCAGGCCAAACACCTCAACCTGCCCAGGTTCCCCACCACTACCATCGGTTCCTTCCCTCAGACCAAAGAGATCCGTACTGCCCGTGCCAAGCTCGGCAAGGGTGAGATATCCGAGGCTGAATACGATGAGTTCATCAAGAAGGAGATCGAGATGGTCGTCAAGTTCCAGGAGAAAGTCGGCCTTGACCTCCTCGTCCACGGAGAGCCTGAACGTAATGACATGGTTCAATACTTCGGCGAGCAACTGAACGGCTTCGTCTTCACTCAAAACGCCTGGGTTCAAAGTTACGGATCTCGGTGAGTATTGCATCACAAGGAATTTTGAATAATCGAGCCTTATTGTTTTACCAACAGTTATGTCCGTCCCCCCATCATCGTGTCCGACGTTAGTCGTCCCAAGCCGATGACTGTCAAGTGGAGCAGTTACGCACAGAGCGTCTCCACCAAGCCCATGAAGGGTATGCTTTCTGGCCCTGTCACCATCTTGAACTGGTCCTTCCCTCGTGACGATGTTCCACGTAAGCTGCAGTCGCAACAGCTTGCTCTCGCGCTCCGTGATGAGGTCCTTGATCTCGAAAAGGCTGGCATCAGTGCCATCCAGGTCGACGAGCCGGCTATTCGTGAGGGTGTAGGTGTCTTCGTGTGATCAGAGTAACTCGCTGTTGATCAAGACTCTTTAGCTTCCTCTCCGTCGTTCTGACTGGGATGAGTACTTGCAATGGGCTGTGGATACCTTCAAGCTCTCCACCGCTGGTGTGAGCGATGCCACTCAGACCCACTCTCACTTCTGCTACTCCGACTTTGGCGACATCTTCCCCTCCATCCAGCGTCTCGATGCCGATGTCATCTCTATCGAGTTCTCAAAGAGTGACATGAAGCTCCTCCACACCTTCAAGCAATACGGCTACTCCAACCAGATTGGTCCTGGTGTCTATGACATCCACTCGCCTCGTGTCCCCAGCGAACAGGAGATCATTGAGCGTCTCAAGACCACCCTGGCCATCATTCCCGACCACCTCATGTTCATCAACCCTGTAAGTAGAATATCAAGTGTTCGCGTTAAACCCACCACTCATACCTTTTTACAGGACTGTGGTCTGAAGACTCGTGGCTGGAAGGAAACCGAAGCTTCCTTGGCCAACTTGGTCGCTGCCGCACGCTGGGCCAGAGCTAATGCCTAATTCTCTACACATTGCGCTTCAACAGCGCCCACAAAGTGGTTAAATTATTATGGCCCTTCTGTTGGGGAACTGGCCTACACTTGACCTCGGGTAGTTGTCGCAAGAAAAAGAAAACGATGTCCGGCGATCTTGTCGTCAACATGGACAGGGCAACAGATAGTTGCTGCTTTGTGGGCCCGCAAAGTGTCTCGGGAGTGAGGCAGGAGCTTAGCGCGTCTATGTTCGTGGTAGTCGGATTTCAACAATCCTTAATGTACCGTATATATCGCGTTCCATGGAATAAATGATATTAGCATGCAGTATTCAACGTCTCAGATGTAAGATGCACCCGAATATGAGAGTGAAGGTATAAGGTATAATAGTAAGCTCATGAGTTGTCAGTCATCTTTATATCATGGGTAGCCATTTCTTCTACAATAGCAGGTGACACTGCTGGAGGAGCAGTGATCCCACCGCTATCATCACGTTTCTCCGAAGACGTGTTCAAGTCATTTGTACCAGCGATACTGGTCTGCCCGGGGAGATCATCAGGAGAATTTGTCGAAACATTTATGGTTGGCACGTGCAAAAGACCATCGTACTGGTCCATCGCAAGCGCTGTTCGTAGGGTGTTTTCGATCTTCTCCGTGCGTCTGGTCAGTTTTCCACCTCGCCAAATCAATATTGCAGATATTATCCCGCACAAAAACGACGCAGGAATGAGTGTACCTGTGGTCCACGCTGGTCGCTCAAATCTGTCGCGGAGAGAATTAATGGGATATAAATTTACCTTCAGAAAAGAGCTTACCGGTTCATAGACCACATGCAACTCGACAGCATGACCTGAACAAAATAAATAGGCATAGTTTCGCTTTTCACGACATTTACCTGAAAGGCAGAATTTCCATCGATAAAGAGACATATCCAGAGTGCCGTACTGTGATACGCATTGCAGATATGAGCCAAGACATAACCCGAGCCAGAAGGACGCACTTGATTGGAAATGCCTTCCAATTGGTGTCAACAATGCATTGTCATGCAATGGATATGAAAGAACTTACTCGATGGGTCACAGTACCATGTGGGCGGTACCATGTCTGACTCTCACGAAACTTAACCTGTTCTACATCATAGAAGTGAGCGACGCCTGTCATGAGCCAAGTTTAGGTACGTACGATGATGCAAATCCTGTTGCTCCTGTTCAGTGAGGACATGGACAAAGGAAGGGTCGTAGGCAGGATCGGGTAAGTCATCGACGTCGAATAGCTGAGGGAGACCAGCTTTATCTCGTAGCTTCGTTGTTTTATGCTTGTAGTGCCAAATTTTACAGATTCCTATTTGGAAAGTTGGTTATTGCGTTGAGGCCAGAGATCACAGGGGCCTACTATAGGTGTCGAGTGCACGCGTGGGAATCAGGCCAATACCGGTGACGGTGAATAAACCTGGTGGAAATGGTTATGGAAGTTCAGGGGAAATGTACGACGACGGACCACACTCGATTTGAGAGCATACTTCAACCCAAAAACCCTGGGTGTTTGCATTGTGTAGATTAATCCACCTCAGCAAAAATAACACCAGCGCAGCTCCCCAGAACACTGTGAAAGGTCAGCACCCAAGAATAGAACAAAACAGATCTCCGTACCAACAAGAAAACCGTAAATGCCCGTTATGATCTGCAATCAGTTGGTAAGCCACAAACAAATCATATTGCTATAACAGCGGACTCACACCTATCGCTGCCAAGAGCGTGAGCAAACATCAAAATACAGATGACTGAAGATACACTGACGAGTTTTCAAGAAAGACCAAACGCCTTGAAGTGTACGTTTGACCTTGGACCGACCGGTCAGGACATCTTCGACATGTCTGTCTAATGATTCGTCCATGTCATCAAATTCAATTTGAGCATGCCCAGCGGATTCCACGCCCCGGCCTTGTCGTCCACTCGGATAAAACAACGCAATTACTGGTTTTCTAGAGTAGAAGCTCGATGGGGGACTGATACAGTCGTTAAACTCGATTGATCCAATTGAACATGAATAACACTCGCATTAGAATAGAATTAGCGGCATTGGCCAGACTGGATACAGTAGCAACCTGAGGATCTGGAGGCATAAGAACAGTGTAACCTAACACTGAAAGAAACCCAGCGATACCGATTACATCCAAATGATCCACTATATCATCATGGATAATACTTTCGTCGAGCTGCTGCAGTTCGAGTGCGCTTTCTACGATACCGGGTGCCCTGACATCGGGTTGGCTGTGGGTCGAAATGTCGGACTGAGAAACTTGCGACCTATCCCTGATGGTCCCATGGCCATCTACAGCAGGAGAACCGTGACGTGACAGCGAGGGAGATGACACGGATGGCCTGCGAGAGGCTAGAACGTGCTCAACGACCTTACTTCTAGACCCAGACCTTTCACGGTTAATGGGAGGGCGGGAAACAGACTCGAACGCCCCAGTTGTCGTGTGGCTCCTCAAACGTTGCTTGTTTCCCGGAGCAGAATCCATTTGCGCGTTATGAGCATTAGTAGGTCTGGGAATGCTGCCCATACTACGCTGCCCGCGTACTGTGATGGACTGCGATGATGACGCCTCGATATCATTGTCGAATCTGGTGGGGAGGAGAACATATGTAGATGAAGTCTTCCTTATCCTGATGGAAGGCATGGAAATTTTGTACGTCTCTTTCTTGAAGAGTGGAGCTTATAGTAGGAAGCCGGGTCTGCACGTCTGGCCCGGGAGCCATATTATCGCCGTAGCGGAGTAAGTAGTATTAATAGCAACACGTTCGCTTACGTCACGGGATTGCCTGATATGTACATGCATTGCAAGGAATGATACCAGATGAGCGATACTACTATAGTACCATTAAGAGAAAGCAGTAGGATAGAGTCCTTGTGAGCATCTATCAGGGACCTTCCTTGGATACTGGGGAGTCAGTATCACGATGATCTACAGACTGACGTCCCGACTACATAGAGAAATCAATAGCCTGTAACAAGTCAAGTAGAATCACTTGCGTCGGGGTTATTGTCCAGGCTCCTTCTGCTGCGACTGAAAACACTGAGCAGCCGAGCGCGGCTTGACGGACGCTCAGTATCTGGAGCGGGAGTCGATTCATCCATGTCGGTGGGCTCGTCCGTGAGGGACATTCCAATAAATCTACTAGCGTTGGTACCACCTGAGGACGATGTCCCCGGTCTCGCTGTTGCAGCTGTCGAGTTGGTGTCTGTTCGCTTTGGTTTCAGCTTCAGTATTTTCCGAGGGGCTCGAGAATCTAGCTGCGAGACACTTTTGGAAGCTGTTAGCTTCGTCTTTGAGAATAACTCTCGAGCCACAGGGAAGACCGGAACCAATGGTTGATGCAAAGCTATCTTGACCCAGCCTTTCCACGTGAGATCCGATGGGATAAACTGATCAACTAGCTCTTCGAACTACAGCGTCGAACTTAGTCGACAATATTGAATGCATAGATTATGAAACATACACTCCAGGTCTGGTTTCTAATCTCCAACGCGTGCGTTCGAATGCGCGCATCACGGCATTCAAAAGATGAAGCCTTCATGATGCTCAGCAGCAACTCCAAACTGAGAAATCGGCGTGAGCATCCTCGTCCGCAATCGTTCACTTCTTGCGAACTAACCTGGAGATCTTAACAAGTACGAAGTTTTTTTGTGAGGAACGCGTTTTCATCTCATCGAAATCGGTCTTGTGCTCCAACGATACCTGTCGTATTATCGCGTGCTTATGTCTACGAGATTCATCCAGCGCATCTGCTGTCAACGAACGTTGATTGGATTGTGTAGCAGGATATGGCATGATCATGGAGTCTGCCGCCGCACTTCGCAGATCTGTGAACGACCTTGAGGAGCCCAACTTACGTAAAGGAGGAGTGAGACTGGTGGAATCCAACGATGAGCGTGGCTGGTTGAGAAGTTTAGAAGAATCCAATGACGCTCGAGGTTTGGGGTGGTGCGCATCGCACGGAGATGCAGTGTCGGTGCCCCTGTTCCTATTTCTCCGCGCCGGCCAGACGTATTCCATGATTCGCTGACCGAGACTGGCATCTAGCTGAAGTCTTATTGGGTGGAAGTCAAGGTGGAATTTTTCATAGATGGTAATCCCCCCCACAGGGGCAAGCACTGCCCAATTAGCATCAAGAAAGACTCCTCTCTGAAACGTGTTATGTCAAAGAGAGAGGCCAGCGAGGTCAGAGGGCGCACCTTGCACATAGGGTGATTAGATGGGTCTTCAAATTTGGATACAATCTCAGGCCAAGGAGCATAAGGAGAACCATCAAATGCCTGAAGGTCTCCCACTACGAGATTGGCCATTGTCGAACTGTCTTGTTTACTGAGCCACGAGAAATCGATGTCGCGGACTGCGAGCTTCGCAAGAAGTTCTTGATGATCATCCAGCATTTGCCACGAAATTTCCGAAGAAGAAGCCAGAAGCAGAAGCGCTGACTTCTGGTCTGAGCGCTCATCGGCTCGATCCTGGGCTAACTTGATGGCGTCAAATATCAGATTAAGTTCCTCAGTCAGAAGGAAGATATGGGCCTTCAGCTTGATTATTTCCAGCCTGGTCTCTGAGATGGCTGATAGCGCATGATTTTCAGCATCCCTCCGCGTCTCAAGGGCGTTTCTGAGGCGACTTTGTAGATCCGAGACAACATTTGCCGCGGATGTGAAGTCTGTAAAGTCGTAGGCAAAGAGCAAAGCCTCAATCCTCTCCAACCGAGTTTTGTGAGCGGCATCGGAGAAAAGTATGAGGTTTGTGATAATGTTGGATATAGATTGGAAGTGACGGTCACTGGCAGAAACAGTGAAGCGGGGAACACGGACTTGGACCAGATCCTGCCAGTTTGTCAATAAAAGCAGCAAAGTCATACGCGCTAGTCTTACTGTCTCATTCTGTAAATGAGCATATTTGCCTCGACGGTGCTCATTGTCTGGCACAGACCGAGTGACCGATGTTACATTGTTACGTAGACGAAGGCGATTAAACCGATCGTACTGGCACGTAGCATTTGTCTGGGGGACTATTCTGTCGAAGGTGTCACTTTCACAACGGTAGTCGATGAGAACTTCCAGTGGCACACATCCGTCGCCACAAGATGCCAAGTCTACGGGACAGAATGTCTGGAGACCATCCAAAGACATGTAACTCCTGTCATAAAGTGAGACTTCTGATATAACCACCAAAAGTTCGAACATTACCTAGTCATGACAGTACCGCTGACCGGATCCTCCAGGTTAGATTTGTCCATGATTGTGAACGATTGCAGCTTAGCCTGAACAGCAGCCAAGACGGAAACGGAATCAGTACCTCCTTCACTACGCAAAACGATCTGAGGCTTCAAAAGCAGGCAGAAATGGCGTTTCTGCAATGCCACTCCTTCGTCCCAGCCGACAAGAGGATTAACGGCACCATCTCCATCCGCAACGTCATCCGCAACCTCAATCGAGACATCATTGCGATCCCGAGTCAAGATTCTTTTTAGAACAGTTGCAGCAGTCTGAGCCGTATTCACGGAGCCCTTGAGCTTCTCACGATCGGTCGTTGGCCCAGTTGACAAGACAGTTTCAGCCTGGTCCCTGATGAACTTGACAGCACTAGAAGCCGTAAACGATCAAAGGGCAGTCGATGGTGTATGTCAATGATTCACGAACCGCGTTGCCATGTGATACTCAAACCCCTGCCGCGCCTTTGAACAATTATAGTACTGTAGCATGATCTGTAAAGTGTAATGAGTAACAAAATCGGAGGAGCATACCAAGAACGCCGGACATCACGGATGGAATCGTTCATGAAAACCTTGGGAGCATGAAGCTGGTAGACGTTCTCAAACTCTGCCCATTCGTCAGCCTCAACAGTCTCAGAAGGCATATAATAGTTTTCAATGTTGCTGCTCCGAGAACCCGTGTGAGGAATTTCGGTCATTCGTAAATGATTCACGTAGTCTTGTAACAAGGCTATCATCCTGTGCAGAGAAGTTGAGGTCTGGTGTTTCACTTAGTACATTATTGCTTCACATATGAAGATTTGGATATACCCCTTCGTTGGCATGAGGGTTAAGGGTGGCAAGGTCCCGGAGTTGCGCGATTCGATGATTGGCGAGATCGACTTCAATCTGTGGAACAGCTACATTCGGGTCATCAGGCACGGGAGCCGAATGAGAGAACCACTTCAAATAGCTTACACGCCTCGCTTCCAAGAAGACATGTGTGCGTATCCTCTACACCAAATTTGCTACCCTCCATAGCTCCAGAAGTGGCATTTTTCTTGAAATAAGTCAATCTGGAACAAAGCAACAGTGGAAGGAGCTGTATATCTGGTTCATGTTTGGAAGACCAATCCGTTTCTACAAAATCGTCGGCATCAATCCAGTCGGAGGGAGCGATTGTTGGTAGCGGCTTTGTAGAGTTACTAGCGTCCCGATCGCCTTCGAACGACAGCGGAATGGCTTGCTTCAGGGGCTCAGAAAAGGTGGCCAGCATGGCGCGAAGGTCCATGTCTTTCATGACAACCTCCGCCGCATAGAAGGGCTTATGTCGCACAACCTTGATGCTATCCTGACTGTCGCCTGGAGCAATAGATTCTTGGTCCCTTTGGTGCATATCTGCTTGGAAATGACCAACGTTAGCCTTGGTGCCCACAAAGGAGGTGGTTCCAGAAACCCAGGAGTCTCTCGTGTCATCAATGTAAACATGAGATATGAATAGGCGAGGCACCACTAATCGGTACTTCACAGTCGCAAGGTGGCGAGCAAACTTGGGGGACACTGTTTTAGAGGGAAAATACGAGCCCTGTCTGACTGGCAAGGACAAATTGCCGTCGAAGAGTGCCCACCAGGACCAGAAATGAGCAAACGCGTGTGGTGTCAAATGGAAACTGCTCGGGCTGGATGGATCGGCGCATGTATGCGAATGCAGAGAAGATGTTAAAGACACGGAGAGGTGGATGAAGTCAGATCGGAAGCCCTTATAGGAGTCGTGGGGTGTCTGGGGGAACAATCAGCCGGGGGAAGGCAATCAGAAGAACAACCTAACCTGGGAACGTGTGTCCATTTTCGTAGTTACAAGCTGCACATCATGATGAGGCCGGAAGGTGAAAAAACGACAATGGCGGTCGAAGGAGGAACCGGGGCAGCAAGATGTACAGTCTTCACTGCTGCAAGACCGTTCTAGGATGACGCCAACTCCAAAACGTACACCAGAACCAAGTTTGGCACAGGTCTTAAGGCAACCAGGCGCGGTGCTGTGCGCTTCACTGGCGTCCGGCTTGTTTTCAGCAGCATCCCACTCGCAATGGAACCTACTCTTGGTTTTCAGTCTTTCCAGTTAGTGTGAATTGAGACGATGTTACTTTGGAATGATGATGGACATGGTATCACTTGATACCTGAACAAGTTCATTGACGTCGTTCGGAAATCCAATGAGTAATTTGGGATTTCCTTTCCAACAGAGTCCAAAGCCAGCACCCTCATCGTGAAGGGTGTATGGATCACGTGTACCTAGCGCAGTGACATAAATTAAAACGTATGAATAATGACGGCACCTCAAGCCGCACCTTTCATGTAGAGCCTGGCCTCGTTGGCGAATGACACTTCGATAGTCCAGTGAAAAATAAGCCTCAGCTAAAAACGCAATCAGATCCATAAACAGCAGTGAGGAATATGAGACGTGCCTTGTCCCAAAATCCAATGCTGGGAGACAGATCACGCGTTTCTGATGTTAAGCTCTCCAATACCCGAACGAGATCTTGAGTAGTTGCGCTGTAGCTCACGCCCCAACCAAAGGCTGTTACCCCATCGGTCATAACTTTGACTGTAGGATTAGCGTATGTCTTAACGGGCATGATGGTTTTAGGAATTTTAATGATGAGAGGGCTACTCGGAACAAAGCCACCTTGAGCCCCGCCGATGGTACAGGCAATCCACTCGACAGATTGCGATGGTCCCATGTCCTCGGAAATGATCAAGTCAGAAATGAACCTCAGGACAGGTAGGTCTTTTCCTTCAGAATGAAACGGGATATGCAGGAGTGGTAACGGATAGTCTCGAAGCGTGACTCGAAGAGATGTTGAGGAGACATCGAGATGCATTGGAACAAGGAGCGTATAAGAGGTGTCCTTGGGGACGCCCTGGCCATGAATATACAAGAAGTCAGGTAGTTGCTCCAATGGAAATGATGGCTGGGAGAGCTGTAGTTGAAATCCATAGATGACGGC
This sequence comes from Suillus americanus, assembly GCA_016695465.1. Taxonomy (NCBI): domain Eukaryota; kingdom Fungi; phylum Basidiomycota; class Agaricomycetes; order Boletales; family Suillaceae; genus Suillus; species Suillus americanus. Next base: position 861,433 of record MU177898.1, read on the forward strand.
GCGGAATAGGGGTGGTGTACGGTGGCTACCGGTGACGGTCACGAGATTAGGGATACTAGTCGGGCGCTTCAGTGGATTTGGTCCTCGGAAATCTCGGTGGAAATCTTCTTCTTTTAGTGCCCTTTTTTGCCTTCGTTGTTTATGTCGCAGAAGCCAATCAAGAGAATGGAGCATGTGTAACCTTTCCCGGGCCTCACGAACAGAAATAGAATGTCCTGCGTCGAACTGGTAGTCTGAGCTGAATGCAGTGTTATGTGACGGCGAAGCGTCAACTCCTTCGGCAGTCAATATTGCAGCTACTTTTGCGTCAAACGCATCATCCCGCTGAATGCGCTCTTTAGCAGCGTCAAGGCCAGTCCTCCAAAGCAACCCCAGCTGAGATTCGAAAGGGTCATCTGCTGCCTCCAAGCAAATGGCACGGATCGACACCGAGATGTTCGGCACAACCTTCGGACCTTCAGCCTCTGGGAGAGGGAAAGGAAAGTATGTGCCTGTGGCGACCATACGATGGATGTGGCGCGAAGCCTTGACTGTCAGGGTAATGGCAAGGAGCAAATCCGCGAGTACATATCCTGAAGGGACTGCGAAGCGGATACTGTCCCCTTCAATCAGGATAGCGTCGTCAGGTTTACCTCCATAACTAACTGTGCACCTATGCAAACGCCCAAGCTCCTCCCATCTACCCTCCTCTATCTCCCTCCACCGATGTGGCTTTGCAGGCATCGGAACCCAGAACACGAATGAATTAAAGCAGCACTCCGCATTCCCAGGGCTGACGGTCGCCTCAAGGTAGTTGATCCGCGTGACAGGCTGCTGCCCTGGTAAATTCCACTGGATCTGCAGTGCCTTGACTATTCCCCGAAATCTCAAGCTCAGGGCGCGTGAGCCACTGGACATTTTTGAGGGTCGTAACTTAGGTATTATGTTCCGCAATACTTGAAGTGCAAGGAGGGAGGCAGTGACATGGCCCAAGTCAAAGGAAACCCGGACTTCATCGACGGTTGCAGATATGACGTGCGTACTGCACTGCAAAATCCCCGAGCTTTGTAACCTGGTCCCTCGGGAAGTGACGTCGACCTCCGTTCTGCGTAAGAACACGAACTGTTTTCCCGTGAATGCAGGATCGTCTTTCTCAAAGATATACGGGTCGTCCATCGAATACGTATCAGCAGCAGCTGAACGCAGAGACGTGTTCCACAGAACCAATTTACCATAAGCAGCACTTTCAGTAGATGCCGCGGAAGCCCTTGCGGAAACCAATGCTTCTGCGAGGTAGTCTGCAGGAAGATATAGCTTATGTCTGTTCTGCGCACGTGCCCTCGCATGCTCTACAGACTGAACTTGCTCTGGATGCATGCAACAGTACCGCATTGCTATGCCTGTGCTAAACGCAACACCACATGTGACATCGCTCTCGGCGTTTGGATTGATATCTTGACCTGTGACGAAAAGGACTAGTCGAGCGACAGATAGAGACACGGCACAACCCAGAGGTAGTATGAGAGGTTTATCAGAGGAGGGCGTGCTCTGCTTCACCAGAAGCAAGGGGATGACGGCAATTACAGCGGCCACAGACTGCGGGTGCCACAATTCCAATATGATCCCTTCTGTGTAGCAGTGTAGGTCGAGGAAAAAAGACTTGGTGAGCAGCAAATTGAATGCGGTTCGTCCATCATCGATAAATTCCCCTATAGCAGTTAATTTTCCCTTGGCTTGAATTGCTTCGAAGGAGAGCAGGCTGTCAAACCCTTCCGAGTTCGGATTATGTGTGGAGAACCGTCTTGACGCTCTCCGTGAAAAAGAAGTTGTGTTCATGTTCAAGAAGACAGGTTCCATATGAAAATCCCACTGCAGTATCATGTGCAACCCAGTCTGATCAATGAACGTATGACCAGGATTGCATGTGATGGACGGCTTCGTGCGGAACGTCGACGTGCAATGGGCATGAAGACCTCTGGACTCCAAGACTAGAGAAAATGGCGTCTGAGAGCCCATTGCATCCACACATATCAGACGTCCAGAAAGGCGGCCGACTTCAATATTGGCGATAATTCGAGGGATAGGTGATAAAGTCTCAGAGAGTGCGGGGGACGCACGGGGAGGTGATGATATTGGTTGGCTGCTCAATAGTTGATGTACCACATCCAAGCGGTCCGTAACAGCAAATTCAGCGAGTGTGAGATCCATCATCAACAAAGGCCGATTTGGATCACCCGGTGAAATCTGTTGCAAAGACGAAGGCCATTCCGATACCGTGAAAGACGCATCTAGGGTCCCGACAAGAAGCACCTGGAGGTTACTAGTGAAGACATCACTGAGCCTACTGAGGGCACTTTCCCGGATTTTGAGTCGCAAAAAGCAAACGGAAGAAGTGGGCGAGTGGTGAGATCCAAGCCAAGCGCGATGCGAAGAGTCGTGACCAGGGTCGCTTGGACCGCAAACGCAAGATACATCCTGCACAGAAGCCCTGTAAACATCTCCTTTGAATGTTTTGGTGACGTTGATTGAACAAATGTCCACTTGGATCTTGGATAGCAAGGACAATGGCTATGTTGCATAGTGGGATGTGAAACTTCATCTCTCGTCAAGATTTATATTCGCTCACCATGTGAGACTTGCTCTTGCGAGAACGAGCGGGCGGCGATGAAAAGTGGGGACGATTAAATGACTCGAGTGAGACATTAAAATATTGAACATCGATACAGCTAGAGACACGCACTGCAGAACTGCTTTCACTCGAAAGTATAGGACTTCGAAGCGAAACTGGCGACGTCAGCAAGGGTGAGGCAGACGATTGTGTGTTCTTGGTTTTCAGGTTATTAAATATCGCAAGGATGGATTGCCAACGGTCGATGGAGACATGGGCATTCGGAACGCGCAAAGCAACCTCGACACTCCCCGCTTCTATCTTCCCGTCTCTTGGACTGAATCGAGCAGCCCCACGGAGAGTTAGTGTCTCGGACAGATTTATGATTGGTTCGCCGCCCAGGTGACCTGAACATGAAAGCATTGATATCAATCATTTATTCCAACTATGATCACTCACTATGAATAGGGGTGTCACCAATAACTTTATTAGCCATCAAATCGAATGTCAAAGAGGCCTTTGTTTGGCCCAGTGTGCTATCCCAAGCACGCCTCCATGTACGCTTGAAACCCATCGCAAGCCGAGACTTCCATGCTCCCATGGCCAATGCTGCAGCAGACGGTCTGCGGTCCCCTTCACCGTTGATTTGGTCCGAATGGGGAACTGGGACCTGAAGATAGCTGAAAGTAAGATGCGCGTCTAAGTTTGCTCCTTCGATGACGAGTTGGGCATCTGGGATAGCTGTATGCGCAATGACAGCCGATTCAAGTTCCAGACGAAGGGCTTGAGTTAGAGTAGGGATGCGGTGAATCACCTGATTCAAAATAGACGTGACAGAAATGCGGATGATAGGGCGGATGATCGGGTCGAACACCCAATATACGGTTGACATGATGGACCATAAATGCAGAGCCAGTGGGGAGGGCGACAAGTCCACGAGAGTGATTCTACGCCTATGCTTAGTCCGAGCGGGCTGCTCGCGTGATAGCTGCTCAATCTCAATTCTGAGACCCTGAATCTTAAGTAGTATTCCTCTGGGCTTGCCCTCCCCTGAGGAACGGTAGGAATACCCAATGCGTTCGACGTGCCACGTACGATTTCCCCGACGGAAGTATAGACCACGAATCGAGCGAAGACTAATGCTCCGCACACGTAGATGATTGGAAAAACGCATGACGACGTAAGGAGCGATATACGCTCTCGCAACAAACAGGAACAAGACCACTGCAGCGAGGGAAGATACAAGCGTGAACCATGCCCACAAGCTAGTTGGGCCAAACTCATAGAACGAAAGCCCGAGACAAATCATCCCAAAGACAGCACTAAGGCGATGCCGCAGAACTGTTCGAATCATCGATACGCTGTGAGGGTAGGGCGCTTGTTATAAACTTGAAGCAGAGAGAGCCGACAGTAGGGGCCAGGAATGAAGATTGGAAGGAATGTCGGAAAGGAGAGGAAGAGTCAAATGATTATGTACTAGCAGAGCAATAGCAAAACGTTGTCAACGCGTAAACCTCGAGTTGATGATGCTAGTCTTGGTCGTCCAGCTGCAGATGCCTTTGGTCGTACTATAGTACTAATTGCTCAAGCGTGGCAATGAAATGGCGCACAGCCACAATTATCGTTGTATGCAACATATCACTCAGCAATTCATGCAAACTGAGAGCGCTGATAGTACAGATTCATGAAGGCCTACTTGCATAAAGAAAGCAATGAAAAGAGTAATGAAAATATTGCAGTATGGCATATCATATATCTGATGTCGTCGACCCAACCAGCTTCATGATCCTAGCGTCCTCTACCATTAGAACACCATCTGATGAGGGAACTGGCCCTTCGACAGGCCGAAGGTGGCCTTAAGGTATTTTGCAAGGTTCTCCTGCTTCTGAACGGCAGCAACGACAGCCTTGTCGACCTCCTTCTGGTCGGCGGACTTGGCTTCTGGGAAGGCCTCCTTGGCCTTCGGCTTGCCCTCCTCGAAGAACTCAGCCTCTGCAGAGCTTGACTTGGTCGTGGGCTTTGCAAAGTAAGCATCGTTGATCTTGACATCGACCTGATACATGTACTAAGGTTGACAATAATTCAGACTTCCTCTGACACCATCCACGCACCTTGAATTCACCAAGATCAACCTTGGTGGATGTGGCAATAACATATGCCTGGTTCACCCGTCTGAGAGGAACGCCATTGATCTTGTAAGGTCCAGTCACCAACAACAACCCGCTATCAAGCTGCTTCAAAAAAACCACCCTCTTCCCTCTAAAACGACCGGCGAGTAAGATTAAGACGGTACCAGGGACGATTGTGGGGCGAAGTTTGGCAGGTTTTGGCGACTTTCGGCTCTTCTTTGGTTGACGCACATCTTCTGCAGGGTAGAATCGGGGTGCTTTGGAGGTGGGTACGAGACGCGTGCCGCTGTTTTTGTCGCCGCCCACTGTCACTTCCTTGAAGGCAGGAGTTTCTGCGGGGGCGGGCTTGTCGGATTTTTTGAGACCCTTGTATAGACCACGGCGTGAAGCAGCCTGTGAGCGCGAGAAGCGCCCAACGCCGGGTGCGAGTTGTCTGCTGCGGGCCATCTAGAACGATTTAAGTCAGTTACTGCCGAAGGGTTATCCACAAGGCAGGTTAGCCATCCAACTCCGATTTCCACCAAAATCGGCGATCAATGGGATAGATATGTCCCAAGACCTTCCACCATCCACCCTGAAGTCAGAAAATGCAAAGATTCGTGCTTACAGTGTCAGTCTTGAGGATACTGTCTGTTGAGGCGTCCGTCTATCAATATTACGAGTACAGAGACGAGTGGTATCGGAGTTCACAGCGTGAGAGTGAAATTCTAAATTCGTGACAGTGCTGGACCCATGCTAAGCATACCCTTTACAAGAGAACGCTATCGATTCATACCATAATCTTCATCTTCATACCCTCACTGACGATGTCTCCGGATATATTTGTAGAAGGTCGATTTTCTTTTCCGCATCACATCGCGCATTCTGACTCGTGTCAAAGATCCTAAACCAATTGTTTGGTTTGACATTGACAATACACTATATTCTGCCAGCACAAAGATTTCCCAAGCCATGGGTCAACGTATCCATGGTTCGTCAGTGTTTGAACTCCCTAAAATATTCTGAATGATCAATATGGAAAGAGCAGCATACTTCGTCACTCTTGGGCTCGATGATGAAGAAGCCTCCGAGTTGCATCACAAATACTACACTCAGTACGGACTTGCACTTCGCGGTCTAACACGCCATCATGACATAGGTAGGACCTACGCTGCAAGCACCCGCTGTTGAATAGACGTACGGCTCCAGATCCCATGGATTTTGATCGGAAATGTGATGGAACACTCCCTCTCGATGACCTCATCACGCCAGACCCGAGACTACGAAAGCTCTTTCAAGATTTGGACAGAACCAAAGTTCGTGTATGGGCTTTGACGAATGCATACAAGATCGTAAGCGCTGATTTGCGCACTCGTGAATGTATGACGCTGAATGGCCCTTCAGCACGCACAACGAGTGCTCAAGATATTAGACCTAGAAGACCAGATCGAGGGCCTTGTTTACTGTGATTACGAGCAAATCGGCTTTACTTGCAAACCGGAACCAGATTATTATCACAATGTCAGTTTTTCACACTTGTATAGTCATGGATGTTGACTGTCTTATACAGGCCATGAAACAAGCGAATGTTTCAGACCCATCTAAATGTTACTTTATCGATGATAGCCGGCTTAATGTCACAAGCGCTAAAGAACTTGGCTGGGGTCATTGTGTACATTTTTGCGAGGTCGGTTTGGAATCTGTGGATGGCGGAAAGATGAAGATACTTGCTCGAGATACCAATACTAATGACCCCGAGGGCATCACACAGATCAGTAATTTGGAAGAGTTACGAACTCTCTGGCCCGAGATCTTTGTATAACAAACTTCTACACGAAACAATGCAAAATTCTTGCAGCACATTTTCGCAAATCGCCGACTCGGGGCTCGTTTGGATCATCAAGAACCTCTCCTGCCTATGGGTCGCAAACACCTCGGCGTCGAGCAGGGTCTGTATCTCTGATATCAATGTGACGTGATTCACTGGTTGTAGCACGAGCAAGGCTGCATCACCTTCTCGATAGGAGGCATCAAGAGGGTCAGATAAACATGATTAGGACTATTAGTTCTGAGACGCTTCAAAATGTTCCTCCGCTTACTAGCATTAGTCTCTGGTGACAATCTCGAAGGTTCCAGGACCCGAATCGATGTCGCTTGATGAGGTTGATACTGAGTTTGCTTGGCATGCAACGCGGATAGAATGATGGACACGGAGTTAGCCTCGGACCAGGCTGGGATGTGGAAATGAGTCTCAAACTTCGGGAGTTTGCGAAACTGTAGCATGTTGACGATGGACTAGTAGTACCGTGACTGCAGCAGCAGTAGATGGTGAGATCATGGTGGCGGACTATCGTGCTAATAATGTCTAATTTCCCTATACTTTTGTCTGCAACTCCGCTAGCCGTACTTCCCGTGTCATCGATCAATTGTTGTTCCCGTTTCGTGCGAAACTTGTCTATGCCACCCACCTCATCTCAGCTATGCCGCCGTGACTGCCCTGGACCGTCCTCGTAGACGCTATCCAATACTGACTTCTAGTATTAGTCTGGAGACACAGAGCGCTTGTCGAGTGGATGTCATTATCCAGGGTTAAAATCCTTCTCACTTGATACAATGAAAATGATACCCAAACCGACCCAAGATGCTGATGTAGTTGTACGCATCCCGAAGGCAGCTATCCCCTCGACTAGGTCGATAGTGTTGGGGGCAGAATGACACTTTGTGACTTTCCCTGTTCTGAATTGCTCCTATCTGCATCTACTATCTTTGGGCTCATCGTGTACCGAAACTACTTTTTCCGCCACATTTCGTGCTGTGGGGGTGGTCTGCGAGGCTAAGATTCTAAATGGTTCAGATACTTTCAGATATCACCAGAGCTTGCCGCGGGAAACTGTGGATATAGCCATATTAATCTGGGGTGTCAAGGATGTCATCGACTTCAGATACTGTGTGTGGTCAAGCCGCGGGGACACGACTTTGTTGCAGCTTGCTCCAATGTGGAATTTCCTGAGCATTCTCCGTTCCTCCAATACTTGTACGATAAGTGAGCTCGGATGTAGGCTTTCATGTACAGGGGCCGGAAAGGAACTGGATGGTCTAGTGATGGTAAGTACGTTGCCTCTGCAAACTTGATGCTTTTGTATTGTGGAGGATACTCTTCGTTTGGAAAGCTGTTTTATTCATTGGTCTTCTGCTTCACTTTCATATTTTGCTTCTTTTCTCAATTGATGTGTTATCCTTGTGAGACGAGACTGACTTGTGCGATGATCGATTCCGGGATGATCCATGATGTTATTGCCCAGCCGGGAAGCCAATCGAGAAGGGTAACACAGGGTTGGACCAGCGTGGCACGACCGCATCATCTAGATCGATACATCCATGACTAGTGACTGATTCAAGTTGGTGTAGTATGCTTCATACGGACGACTTACCCTCGGAGGTGAATAAGAGACTGCAGGGATAAGGACACGTCTGAAAGAGGAGTCGGGGGCTTGGTGCGTACGCACTGTTGCGATGGAATAATGACCCGATGTTGCTGGTACTATATACTAGGCACGGTAGTAGTCGCTTCTAGCAGTACTATCGAATATGCCATCGATATCTGCCACGCTGGCAGAACACGGTTCTGCCCACATTCAGGTTGAATAAGGCTAGCTCCACGTCGCACGATCATCAGGCGTTGCTCAGTGACAGCTACTTTCCAAATATACAGCTGAAGTATCGAGTTTTGGCTAAAGCATGAGGCCTTGAGGATTAACAGGAATTTGTCTGTGAAACGAGCCACCTTACGGGAAGTCACCCACTCAACGAGTCATGTCTGCGTATAAAATCGAAGTGGTAACTTTCAGTTCAAAAACAAAAACACCATCCAGCTCTATTCTGAAGTGCAACAATGAAGTTCATCTCACTCACCACTATGATTAACGCAGTACTGTTGGGCATAGTTGCAGCACAAGACCCGAACAACCAGCCATGCACCCAGTATGGTGAATACCTTCAGCACACCGTGTTTTGACCTCAGACCGCGTACTTACGAGCGCTTGCAGAAACGTATGGGTGCGCAACCATGGCGGGTTATAACAACGGCAATCCGTATTTGTATTACTGTTCGGAACTATACTTTGTCGAGGTCGAAAAGAAATGCAGCTGTCCGACTTGCTGTAACGTCATCAATGGAGGCACTAAGGCTAAGGGCGGGTCCTTCACCTGCTCATAAGAGGAAAGGGTGAGCCCGCTTCTTGTTTGCCGTGTCCATGATGTCGTAGTGATACGACTATTTACAGCCGCTATCTCCGAAACTGTGCGTTGGCCGGCGGCTATTGCGTATTAAAAGAAGGTAAAAACACGAGCACGCAGGGTTCAGGAGACTCTGATGCTACGTAAAAAACAAGCTGTCAAAGCCACATTGTCCGATCGCGAGAGGGGCCGATGAGAATCTGTATTTGAGCACGATTGCAAGATCACCTTGTTTGCAAGGTCATATGTGCCGTTTTTGCGTGCGTCAAGTGTAATGAATCAATTTGTGCATGTATTGGCTGAATTACTGAGTGGGGCTTGGTGACTCCGAACAGAGATCTCTGTCAGTTATAGTGTTCAACTTGAGGCAGTGTTAGATGACGATGGAAAATCACTTGTAAAATTCTGATTTTTCTGGTGAATGCGATGACTTCCCGCCAGCTAACGGATTAATGTGAAAAGTGGTTTTCCGTGCAGTGTTTCGATGCCGCAAGCACATCTAGTCCCTGAGATAAGATAAAATAAAGTAAGCTTCCTTCAGAGTCAGATCAAGCTGATCACGAGAAAATCGACAGTCCCATGCAGGCTTACTGTACTAATTATAATGGCCCACACCTATAGTCTGACTGCCAGCAGCTGTCTTCAAGACTGTGATGCTGGCCAAGTATAGTAGTGGTGGGCATCATGCTGTATTACTGTGCATTAAGATGGCGGTTTCTCTGCTGTCTCCTCCTATGAAAGAAGGGCTAGTGTCTGCTAGTGTCCTCACGCATGAATAGATATGTGGATCCAGGTAGATAACTTATTCCTGAGTACAAGATCGATATTAAAATTCAAAACAACATCACAGTCACGACTTGCGATGCTTCATTCACCTCCAAAATCACACCGTCGTAACCATACAAGCCTGTTGGACAGTCAGTCTAACAGGTACATTGAAAGCACTGATGCACTGACGGGTTGACGAGTTAGGTAATGTGATGTTATCATATTCATCTGTGCGGTCTAGTAACATGGAGGGTAGCATCTCTCCAGGGCTGAGAAAGCGCCTGATCGTCTCGAACTAAATTTTTGGATCAGCGTTAGATAAATTTAGCAAAACCGAGAATCGGCAACCTTGTCATAAAAGTGCTTGCGGGGAGGTGAATCTGGATTATGCTCAGATGAACACAGCTGAGAAACATGAAAGCGAGGCAAGTTACCGTCTTCGTCATCTTCGGGTTTGCCCTCCAACTGCCAAGGACATCGTTTGTATCGCTGAAAGAGCGGAGAGCCAGGCTATACGGATTTGCAAAAAGGTCACGAAGAGGCAATACGTGTCGTACCATATTCGAATGTATGATAATCTTTCTCACAACATGAGTCTGGCCGGATATTAGGAAGTCCACACCGTGATGGAAGTAGTTATAGAAATCTAGATCACTGGCGCTGAGCGGTGATGTGTCTGAGGAGTTCGGATTCATTTACAGTCGGTGCTACCATCATCTTCAGATGCTTGTAGGTTCGGTGAGTGAATAGTCATTCGTTCGTCTTCCTTGTGATGAACTCGAGAGGGAGGTCCAAGATCAATCGTCAGGTCTTGTGCTGTAGTTTCTCCGATGCGAACCTGGAGAAGCAAAGTAGAAGAGAAAAAACTAAAGTCCACCCCATCATGTATCTGATTTGATTAAGGCATTAGTTTGATTACACAAGAAGTAGAAGTAGAAATGACCTTGATAACCGCGCTGGAAATGTCACCGTGCATGATTGGGCATGGCAATACCTCGTCCAAAGCATCGCGCTCCTCTCCGTCTACACTTTTTTGTCTGATGAAGATACGCTTTACTTCTTGCGTTCGTTGCTCTAGGTGTGTAATGCCCCCTTTGAATCCTTCATTGACATTGTCGTCATCAAAGCTGAACCATATGCCAGGGTACTTTAGCTCATCTCCTGGATATGTTGGACCGAAGGTACGGCTAACATGTACTCTAACCAAAGGTTCTGCAGATGAAGATATCACTGTATCTTTGTAGCGAAGCATCACCGGTGGATGAGGCTCCCTGAGTTTCCTTACACAGATAGTATGGAGGCGTTGATGGTATCCTGAAAACAAGAGGTCCAAATGAGGACGAAGGTGAAGAATGACTGGTGTCGTTGCAGAGTCCTCTGGATCAAACTTGACTTCGACCTGAGGGAATAGATGTTGAAGTCCGCGCAAGATGTCGATGACTGCCCAAAGGGAAGTACCTGATACAGATACAAACGGCATGAGTCTCGTACTTATTCGGAGAGCCTTTGCGAACACACCTAGCTCAAACATCCCAATCCCAGATCCAGGTCTGATGTCGAGGTCTAACGTCGCGAACATATTGAGGCTCACCGCAGATATACGCTTGAATGAGGCACAAAACGATTGCATGCCTAAGTTAGTAACATCTAGTACATACCACGTGACTATACTAGTAGAGGCTGCCCAGACGCGATGTTCGAGGTCGGTCTTTTCGTCATATTATCTCCTGATAAAGGCTACTAGTACGGTTCTACCTGACAAGTTTTATCGCGACCACATCTCACACAACTATATCTTGCATTTTTGATCACAAAGGCAACTCGAGGAACCTAAGGCCGCCAATTAAAAAGTCCTCTGAACGCGTCCGAGTCTTTGGACAGTGGACACGCCGGGTTGAGTCTCGACACTCACTATCCTCTTTTTCCTTGCCACACACGCGCAGGGATGGCTGATGGTCGACAACTCACGATAATCAAGGTTTAAACCTTCATCATAACAGTTGATAATCGCAGCTGATTGCATTCCCGACAAAAGGTCTTTCGAAAATACAGCCATTCGCTAGGTCCAGATGCTCTACAACTCCTGGAAGAAATCCTTGAAAGGCATGATATAGCGGACAATGACGTGGAGTTCTCAATCGAGACCATTGCAAGGGAGTATAATAAACAAGATGGTGACGCGTTTGTTAATTCAGTAGTGTTTAAGCAAGGCTGACCCTTACAAAGATGCTGTCATGAAAGTTTCATTAGATATCTTGCGGAGAGTCTACGACGCGTTGCAAGACCAAGGCAATCCGGGGGAAGCAGAAGAGCTACTAGACCCTGATAGCCATCTCTACTTCGTAGACGCATTTGAAATGCCATCATGGCACTGGTCTCAGGAAAGAGGGACGTTTGAGAAGTGTGTTCGTATCATGACTTATTTTCAACTTTGGATCTCATTTCAATCAAGATCTTCTAGCCCTCTCACTGTCGCGGGTAGCGCAGACTCGCGAATAGCGGCAGTACGCAACCGACTGCATATAATCAAGCAGAGCATCTTACGAAACGAACATTTCTCACCGTCTACTCTTCCATCTCGAGACCGAGAACATCTTGTCACGGTACTCAATAATCTGATGTCGTGGGTCCAACACTGATCTATGACTCGATCAGCTCAAATCCACAAAGCAGCTGCTTGGTAGAGCCGGCGAACGCTTCTTGCTCTTGGGAATGCTTGCGCATAACAAAGAAGGGAAGTTGTGCGTTGAGGATTCGGACGGAAGCGTCGAGCTTGATCTGTCCAAGATGGCAAGAACCTCGAGATCCCGAGATGACGTTGCTCTTATGACTTTCTTAGGACGAACCAGGTGAAGGACTGTATACGGAGGGATGCTTTGCCCTTGTAGAAGGGGAATACAATGAAGATGGCATCCTCGAGGTTGTGGCTATGGGACAACCTCCTTGCGAGGATCGGGAGACTGCTAGGTATGTTCTTCTGATTTGTCACCATGCTTGCTCACGGACAATAGGTCAATCTACGGTCACATCGACTTTTTGGGACAAGGCTTAACCTCCCTACTCGAAGATGTGAGCTATCCTCACTTTTCGGTGCGGACCTCGGCTAACCATGCTGCAGTCACAGTTTGCCCGTCGGATTCGTGAAGAACTCTCCGACCTCTATTTCTTCTTCCTTTCAGATGTTTGGCTAGACCACCCTCAAACCCTCGTTGGACTCCAGAAGATGTTTGACAATTGCATCGAGAACAGCTTCATACCCAAGGTCATCGTTATGTGCGGTAATTTCACGAGCAAATCAATAATGCAGGGGGGCGGTAGAGACATCCAGCGTTATCAAGGTTCGTATAGGTTGGTTCATGAACGCGCTCATTAAATGCTCATTCAATCTAATTGAACAGAAAACTTCGATTCCCTGGCCGATTTAATAGCATCATACCCTCAAATTACTCGAGAAACCCACTTTGTATTTGTTCCAGGGCCTCTAGATATCACGGGCAACAGTACTCTTCCCCGCAGACCAATTCTATCTACCTTTACGTCCCATCTCCGCAGCAAGATTCCAAAAGTCCACTTCACCAGCAATCCTTGCCGCTTGAAGTTTTTTGGTCAGGAGGTTGTTATATTTAGGGAGGATACTATGGCACGAATGTTGAGGAATACGATTGGCATAAAACCAAATGTCACTGGTGAAGATTTGAGACGATATGTATGTACAAAATTTGCGTTCGCATGCAAAAAAACTGACCTCGGGCTCAGTTGGTCCAGTCAATATTAGACCAAAGTCACCTTACCCCGCTGACCACACATATTCAACCTGTATTACCAGACTTCGACCACGCGCTCCGACTATACCCTCTTCCGACAACCGTAAGCAATTGCCTCGTTTTCATACGCCTAAATCATACCGCCATCCCAGGTGATTCTGGCTGACAGGTACGAGAAGTACAAGTTGACATACTCGGGATGTCACGTATTCAATCCTGGAGGTTTTGTTGGCAATTCTTTCTCTTTTTCGACATATTGCCCTGCCGAAAGGAGTTCTGAAGAGGGGTACGTGATCTGACTGGCTTGTCTAAGATCGCACCTGATGTTACTTGTGTCAGTGTGCTCGACATTGAGCAGGAAGACTAACTAGAAATTGGTGGTCGGGGTAACAAGAATGTTCATCTATACTAAGATCTGCCCAATGCCAGAGAAGTCGGCACTTTTGCAACATCAATGTTTATCGCTACTTCCACACAAAAGTTAACCCTGCGTGGCGATCAAACCTGTCGACGAAGACAAAGCGACATCAGTTGACCTGTGGCAATTGGAGAAACCGAGCCACGTTCACCGCAAAGCTTTTCAATTTGAAGCTGGTAGCCTACCTGCTGGCCAATTTGGCCACACAAAGTCTGTTGGGTATATCTAGGTTTCACCTATCGATGCCGCCGCACGGGGCGCCATTGGTTCGTGAAGTTGTATTCACTGCGATCAGATATCTGCCAAACATTCGCCTGGATTCCGAATGGCGCCGGAGGGAGATTACTTGTTGCTGGCACTTTACGTCTCTCAGAAGGGAAAAGCAGCAGCCATAAGCATGGTCCTGATTGACTGATTGAGGATTTGAGTCGGCGATGTGCATGATATCTGATATCGAAGCCCAGTGACTTGTGGGACTCGGGAGGTGTTGTAACTAGAATAGCATAGCTGTGTTGAGTTCTGGACGATAGATCAAGATTATAAGGCCTAGCGCGTTGTGACATACTTAAAGGTAGCGCTAGTGAAAAGTCTGAATTCATTTCCTATTGACCATTATTGACTTTGCCATTAAACCAGCTTGTTCCGATTTAACTTCGTTCATGTTCGTTCATGCTCGCTCACTGCTCTGCACGACGAGCAGTCAACGTACTTCACCGACATTACGGGAAATTTCAACCTCGTAGCTTCCAAAGACGAACGTTCGTTAGCATCGAGACATTTACAAATGGGTTTCTGGATCTAGCCACCGCTCTGCCTCTACCACCGTCCTTCCCTCCGTATTCTACGACTATTATAATCTGCACGGTTGTTTCACGTCTCATCTGGACTGTGCCATTTTCAATATGGGTGTGTCTTGCTTGCTGAGCCTGTGTGTCGTTAAATAACTTTCTCCTCTTAGGCAAAGCGGAGACAGCGACGCGCGGAGGAAGAGGTCATGCCCATAATCAACTCCTTAAAACCTGGTGTATCAAAACTAGTTCTCGCCGAAATGCAGAAAGCCGGTGTTCGCGGTACGAAGGAACAAATACAAGCAGTTCATGGCAAGCGCGTCAAGCAACTCGTGAGTCGTCGGGTGTTTCTCTCATCCCAGTTTAACACCCTCCACAGTTGACCACACGTCGAAAACAACTTTTTTCGGAGTACCGCTGTAGCCCTGGATTCACAATGGCAATACCTATTATCACACAGGTTCCGTTGTTCATGGGGTTTTCAATAGTACTCAACCGGTTATCACAAGCACCCACTCCGTTTGACTCCGAGTCGTTCTTGACGCTTTCCACACTGGCGCACGCAGACCCTACAGCTACCCTACCAATTGCACTCGGTCTTGTCACTCTAGCTAATGTCGAAAGCTCACGCTGGTTCATAACCGACGCGCAACGCGAGCGTCAGGAAAAAGTTCAGAAGTGGAAAGAAGATCGCGTCGCTCGAGGGGAGACTGTGATTGAACCTCAGAAGATCATTAAGTCTGCGCTGAGATTGATCTCTGTCGGTCGTATTGTTGTCGCGACTATGGTGCCAGGGGTAAGCATGTATTTAGCTCGTTTTGCATATGAGCTCAACCCCATCATTCAGGGTGTCGTTCTCTACTGGCTCACTTCAGCCACTTTTGGATTGGTGCAGACATGGATCATGGACTATTGGGAGCTGCGGAGAAAGCGGAAGCTAACGCTAGCTCCAGCATTCTCTAAAAAGACACCAGCAGCCAAGCAATGATGATGACGCCACTGCTGTGCATGTTGGTGAGTAGGACTGTTTCAATTCATCATGATTGGGCGGGATGACTATAAACGTGGTTTGAGGGACCACCACGTAACCCTTCTAAGGAAGCGGTCGGTGGCTCCTATGAATGTTTCTTGATCTAATATGACCGCCCTCAATTTTCTCCTACATGCACTCGGGAAGCTGATGAAATCTACCTTTGCAGACTCGAAGTCAATTTGATCCGTACTATGTAGACGATAGATTCGGGTGGCTCGTGGGTTTATAACAACTGCAGTCGAGAATGCGAGAGTCATTATCATGTCACCTACTTAGAGAATACCACCAGAAACCAAGGTTGTACTAGGGTATGGAATATTGAATTCTTGTGGAATACATGTGTTGTTGCACCATGTAATAAGACACAGCCACAAGGAAGCACCCTCATTCATGATCAACTACATCCTGCTAGTATCACGACAAGGCCCGTCACCTTCCCCTAGTCCATCAAGGTGTTATTAACTTATCAGATAACCAGGCAAAGTACGCCTTGCAAAATGGTTCTCCACCATGCCGCCCAAGCAAAAAGCCAAGATCGTAAAGGATGTCACTCAGCTCGTCCTGGCTCGGCGCACTCGGATGTGTAATTTCCTGGAGTACAAGGGCGAGTTCTCTCTGTAGTATGTAGGAAAGTGAGGAGTTGACATTGATGACGCAGACACCAAGGTCGTATACCGCCGATATGCATCGTTGTTCTTCGTTTGTGGGATTGCCTCAGGGGATAACGAACTCATCACGCTGGAGATTATTCACCGTTATGTCGAAGTTTTGGACCGGTATTTTGGAAATGTGCGTTTCTATTCACGCTGTTCTGAGATGATGTACTCATTGAACGGGTATTATCTAGGTATGCGAGCTGGACCTGTACGTTTTAAAAGTGTCGTAGTACGCGAGACCTTTTGTCCACTGACTTGTATCAGCATCTTCAATTTCCAGAAAGCGTACGCGGTGCGTTGTCAAATTCTATTCACCAGGTGGTCTTCTTATATCATTTGATAGATCCTGGACGAGCTCATAATCGCAGGAGAGATGCAGGAATCCTCTAAGAAGTCGGTGCTGCGCGTGGTCAGTTCTTCATCGCTGTACGCAGTAAACGTTGGGACAAATTGAACGAATGCACATCACAGGTCACACAGTCAGATAGCGTCGAAGAGCAAGAGTCCTCCGAGGACATCATAGGTCGTTTGGGAGCTGCACGCGGTTAGACTCATTTTCTTTCTTGTGGTGTTGGCTGTATCTATAGCATTTCAAGGCCCTTTGATCCGCTGAAAGTTAACTCGGCCGCCTTAGATTCAATTGTTGCATTGAAAGGCATGACACAGGTAGTTTATGGATAGCGGATGTCTCGAGAGGTATGTGTGGATGATACCCAGAGGTAACGGTAGTGGCAGTGGCAGTATCTACGTCTTTGCAGTCGGTTTTAGTTTGTTCAGGATATACCACCTCACAAGATTAAGTGTTGCTACAGAGTCCTCCACTGAAGAATGACCGCTTGTTCCTCCACCAGCCTGGATTGTGAGACCAAGGTGTTCTTTCGCCCTGATATAATTTGGTAAATAGGTGGCGTAGAATCAGATGAGGAACGACATACAGATCCCTCAAAGAACGTCGATATGGAGGACCTGCACGATGAGGGAATATGATAGCTGTATCAACGCACTGGTGGTGGATTATCCGAAGTGTGTTAAGATCGTTGTGAAGAGCGTGACCGATGACGATGGTATCATGGTTAATGAATGCGTCAAGGGATTTGCGTATAGAAGATAATGAGAGCGTAGCCTGCGCGTGCTCCTCCTGGGTAATGCCTGAGAATCGTGTATTATAGTCTCTGTAAGAAACATGGTCAGGTTCACAATCGCCAGCACCAAGAAGTGGGGAACAACTGACATAACTTCAACTCCATCATCCATTCTTACTAGCTCATCGAAAACTTGTCGCCCGGAACCATCGACAACCGAAACACGGGCGACACGCATACCTCCAGTTGTGTAAACCATCTCGCAATCTAAAGCCACGACATCTAAGGCTGTATCCGTCTCCGTATCAGCGACTGATGGACGCGTAAATGAGAATGCATGGCGTGAGTGTAAGTCTTGTGCTTTAGACTCGTAGAAGACGTGGTGACCTCTGGAACATCCGCCTTCCTCCGCTGGCTTCTGGCAGCAAGAATAGGAACGCATACGCTCGCCTTCAAAGAGTGTCAAAGAATGTTTGCCGCGTTATGAAAATTGATTACCATTGACTTTGTGCGTGAAGAGCCTTCCCCAGTGATATTGACATTCTTCTGCTATGGGATTGTTTTTGACCATGTATGACTGGGTACACCGTTCGCATTGAGTGATTTTGCCTTCAGCACTCGATTGATCGCCTCCAAGCCCTTCAGGCACTTCGGTAATAAAGCCCCACGTTTGCATAGCCTCCACAGACATGACGATTGGTTTGAGAAGGAGTCGAGTTACCTGGAGGTCATCTAATTTTTTCCTGGATTCTGCGCGGGCTGCTAAATCTTCCTCAGTTCCAACGGAAGGATGTGATGTAGACGCAGGTATTGGACGTCGCTTCAAAGCTGCTATTGAATTTATGACAGCCTAAATGACAGTTTAAGATGTGCGAACTGGCAACGGATAGGGCGCACGTTGCGATATGTCAACTTAGTGGACTTGGTATAGACTTGTTCCTCTTGACGAAGGGCATGCTCAGAGGCAAGGGTCGGGTTTAAGGGCAGTATAGTGTCGTAAAGGACGACAAAGTGCTCATACAGTGTCTTTAGCATTGCTTGACGAACTGGGAGGGCGACTTGAGATTGTGCAGCATTAATTCTAATGATCGGTACGCCGGTCTATATAACAGGATCAATGAATTTCAGTGTTAAGATTGTCGGTACGTGCGTACACTAGTATGCGATGCGGCAGAGACGGCAACTGGCTTCTGTACGGTGCCGACTCTGAGACGTTGTGTTGGGGGACCGCTTAGGGCCGACGCGTTGCTACTGGAAGACGGACCCTGTGCTATGTTATGAAAGGGTCGCTTTGAGGGCACTACGGCGTGAGGTACGACGGCGGTAGATGATGTCTGTGGGAGGGGCTGAGCTTTCTGCACGGGAATGTTCAGCGAATGATGAGAAGGTAGATCTATGCTGTGAGAGAATATACACGATGGACGGTTACAATTATTTCTCCCTGGACATGGCAAAGATTGAAAGAGACCCAAAGATGAAAACATAGTCTCTACTATGAGTAGCTTATTGGACCAAGCTTGAGACTTGGTTGGATGACATAATCAAGGGCTTCAATGTTTCATTTCGGACTTTGGGAGTGTCAAGTTCAAACAATATTTACATCCTGACGGGTTCTCATAGGATACTTATTTTGAGCTAGACATGTCTACGCACGACTCTCTCAATGAGAAACTTCTCAAAAGACGCCCTCGAGCTTCATCTTTGCATCGTATAGAGTAGGTATGTTTCAACTGTTCAAATCGCACCATACTCACATTTATTCCAGGACTGACAAAGGTCATCATCTAACAGGCCCCTTCATGGCCCAAACGTCAGTTTTCGTTTTATCCGTCATCCTCTCTGCCTTAAATATCACTCAATAGACCTTTGGGTTCCAGTACCCCAGAGTCTTGTGACTCTCCCGTCTCCAGCGATAGCTTCAACATGATCAAGCCGAAAGGAGGTTTGGTTGCAGACCTTCTCAACGCTAGATGGGTTGTAAATCCAGGTCGGTACTTTTTCGTCTAGGTCATTTCCAGAATGAAACTTCTTTTTACAGTCTCGTCCTTCAAGTTGCTCATGATACCTGTCTTACTGTATATCAACTGGGAATTATTGGCCCCATACATTGCACCAGGACTCCCCAATCCAGTCGCCCCTCTTCTTTTTATATCTTACCGAATTCCTGATTCCTCTCCCGACGACCCACGATATGGTAAAGGCTATCTAGACCTGGCTTTTCTTGCATTCCACATCGTTTTTTACTCCTTCGTACGCCAATTTGTCACCACTGCCATTTGTCACCCTATCGCTCGCTACTTTGGCATAAAGAAGCGAGGAAAACTCGACAGGTTCGGTGAACAAGGCTATGCTCTCCTGTACTTTGCAGTCATGGGTGCATGGGGTTACGTAAGTTCATCGATCATCTTGCACCATACCTTTTTTGAACTCGACCCAAGCGCATCATGGGTCAACTTCCGACATGGTGGTATCGCACTGAATACTTTTGGATTGGTACACCACTTTCTTGTACACATGTTCTTGTCTGACCCTTTTTCCAGATTACCCTCACTGGCAGATGAAACCCGAACTGAAACGCTACTTCCTCATGCAAGCGTCTTATTGGTGTCAACAGTTTATCGTACTGTCCCTAGGTCTCGAGAAACCACGCAAGGACTACAACGAACTCATCATGCATCACTTCGTTACCCTATGGCTAGTTGGGTATGTTTCGAAGTATCACAATGTCTTGACCATCGGTCTAATTGCGAACAGATGGGGCTATCTCATTAATCTGACATTAATCGGACATGCTATCTATATGAGTATGGATATACCGGATGCTTTCCTGGCTGTTCGTTGACAGTTTGAACGCGTTTTTCACGATCTGACCTATGCTATCGACAGTTCTCCAAGTTGCTTAATTACATGGGATTCCACAAACTCAAAGTGTGCTCCCTTGCAGTTTTCCTCGTCGCATGGACGTGAGTGCTTTTTACGCGTTCATTTTCAGTAACCAACTTCATCAGTTACTTCCGGCATTGGTTGAACCTCGTCATCCTCCGGTCTATATGGTTCGAATTCGATCTTATTGAGTGCGTGTTCTTTTACCTACTGGATTCTTGATCTTACCGGTTGCATGCAGCGAGAGCAATCGTGTATGGGCCCCTAAAACTGGTGCTTGGCTTACTTGGTGGATGAAATATCAAATAGCCTTTCCCATCTCCCTCCTCCAGCTGCTCAATCTTTTCTGGTACTATCTTATCTGGCGCATCGTGATAAGGTCATACATCCGGTCTCTATGTCTTTTTGTCGCTCATTTCGTACATCACAGATCATTGAGGGATGTTAAGGTTACGGATGTCCGATCGGATGACGAGGATGACGATGACGATGACGACAATGATGACGCCAAGGAAGACTAGCTGGAGATTTACTACTAACATAATGACCCCTTGGAGGCCTCTATCTGTGCAAGTCTCCAGGACAGCACACATTACTATCATGTTATTTGAGTACTATTGCAGATACAATGCACGAACGATGCGTTTCCAGAAAGTACAATTGTGGTGCGCCAGCTAAGAGATTTCACTTCATCACACGGACATTCCGGCCCAAATTTCATGCTACAACCTGTTCCTCCGGCTTGGTTTTGTCGATAACAGGTCCGACACCTTCCATGTCTGAATAATCGCTATCTTCCTCCCAGGGCTCGAATTTGACCTTGACTCCAGCTCCGGTCTGAGGAGCAGTGGGATGAGTGGTGTTACCTGTTCGGTTAGGCCACCTCTTCTCCCTCTGCATATCTAGAGGGTCGCCGGAGGCCATTTCCTTTATGGCCAGTAAAGTGTACTAAGATATTGTTAGTCAACCTTGTCTTGAGTCAAACAGTTCCGAACGTACATGCGCATCATTACCTGCGTTGTGCAGGAATGAAGTGGGGACTTGCAGATGCCTGCATACTCGTTCTAGTGAACGTCTGTTATGCCCTCCTTCGCCTTCGAGTGCAGCGAACAAGTCGGACGTATCTAATACAAAGACGCCACTGTCGGGCTTTGCATCGGGAAGCAAGAAGTTGAGGTTGGGCAGGTCTGCATTGACGGTAGGAGATTTGAGGTATCTGCCAAAGGTATTAGCGGTTAGACGTGTGAACTCAAATCATCCTCTCACTTGATGTCCTGGTTATTATCGTGAAAGATCAAGAAAAGTGGGCCATACTTTTGCAGGTCAGCCACTAGATTCTGAATGCGAGTCCTGAAAGTAGCTCGATTGACAAGTTCGCTGTCCCCGAATGAAAAGTGCTAGATTATTTGCGCTGTGGTCAGTTACAAGCAGCAATATCTCGACTTTCCTACCTCGCGATTGTTCTGGACGAATGTATTGGTGTAATGGCGATATTCCTTCACGATGAGATGACCTTGTTCTTCGACTTGCTGGCCATCGATCCACCGGACAAAGCTCCATCCAAACTCAGTGAGCATGGTGTGGTCCCTGTCCCATGCTTCGAAGTCCAGAGCACACCACACGCCGACTTTCTCTACCCAGAGAGTGCGAACACGTTCAAAAATCTCACGACGCGTTTTCAACATCGGATCAGCTCCCTTCAGACGCTTGTTGTTCTTCTCTATTTGCTGGAGATTCATGCAATCAGAAACGACACGCTGAAGTGTTTGGCGCAACATACCTTGAGAGCACCCTTGAGCTCATCCTTGGTCTTGAATGTGACGGGTGAGACGTGGCGGAGGCTAGATTCGGTTAGAAGACAATCGGAGTAAGGAAGAGATATGAGGTTTTCAGTGAGGCCCATAGCATGCAGCCAGTATCTCAGGTATTCAACCTGGGCTGAGGAGAAGAGCAATCGCGTCTCAAAGCTCTGGAGCGTCCCTAGATAAAGATAAGACATAGGATGCTGCACGACGCAGCGATTTCAATCACCCAAGAACAGTTCGGCTCCATCGACGCCCTCTTTGTGGAGGGGGTGATCTGGATGAACAAAAGCATCCTGTGCTAACGATGCCCTCAAGGGACTCCGATCTGCCTCTGGTAAGGCTTGGTGCCTGTGCAATTCACGAATTTCCGTCAGCAAGTTGTTATCCACTAGATCTATCGCACCATTCGAAGAAAATATCAGTATAACGATAATATCCTGTGATGACTGGGGAAACCATGATCGATAGAGTAAAGACAACCTGAGGCGCTTAGATCGCACCGTATCATTGTTGCTTACCATAAATGGAAAGTATGTTCGAGTTTGTCGCCGACCACACACGCAACGTCCACTCCTCCTAGCCATTTATCACTTCATAAACCAAAGCCTGTTCTTTCTTTCCCATCCTTTCTATTTTGCGCTGCTAGTTAAATCAAATGGCACAAACCGTGCAGAAGCGCAAGAGACCGACCGGTGCCACACAAGAGGATGGTTCAGACGAACCCGGACCCTCCAAGCGGCCCAAACACCCAACAGCGCGTAAGAGCACTGGTAGGGAGAAACCTGCCCCCGCTTCTGCAAGGGGTGGCAAGATACGAAGTACGTACGCGTCCAGTCGCGTCCATACGCGTCTTAACCTCGTCTCCACAGCCTCGAACGCAGGCGCAGAGGACGAACAGGGACAATCGCGGAAGAAGCGTCGTTATCGTCCTGGTACTCTCGCATTACGCGAAATCCGAAAATATCAGCGGAGCACAGACTTGCTATTACGCCGGCTTCCTTTCTCGCGCGTGGTATGTGTTTAGTCGTGTTTCAGCCTAGGCAACTTGTGCTGAATGGGAGCTCCAGGTACGTGAAATCGCGATGGATATGATGACGGACACGAACTACGAGAGGGGGGAGGCTGGGCTAAGGTGGCAGAGCTCAGCAATCATGGCCTTACAAGAAGCTACTGAGGCGTTCCTGGTTCATTTGTTTGAGGATGCGTACGTCCCACTATTGTGTCTCTTAAGTCTATCTTAACAGTGGTATAGTAATCTGTGCGCGATACACGCCAAACGCGTAACAATCATGCAGCGCGACATTCAACTTGCTCGAAGAATAAGGGGGCCATGGGGTGGTTTGGGGTAGGGGTTGGTTGTGGATATTTATACAGTTATTTGTGTCGACTATGAAGGCATTTAAGTTTATGTATCGCACTCATTATAATGGCAAACATTTCCTAAGTACTAAGAATGGTATGCATTGTACATGAAATTAGATAAAGTGAAAACATGATGTTGGACACAGCCAAGGGCATATCATCAACATATGTTCGGAGTACGACGTGGAATGAATGCTAGAAGATTAATAATGATACGATGCGCTCGAACAGTGGGCATAAGAGTACGATTGAACTTAAACAATAGAACTGTGTTGTGATGGTTTCCGATGTGTAAGATGGGTATTCATGGGTGAATGTAAATGAGCGTGACACCAGATAGGTCCGGATGCGGTATTAAGAGTCCCAGATTAAATGTCCTTGCATGCACTATGGGTATGCACTCTGATGCCGACTTGGCATCGAGCGGGTTTGAGATGTTGAAACCGACCTTCCAGGTGCGGTGTAGGCGTGCACTAATGCAGGTGGCTGATGGGAACGATGAAGGCCACTGCTACGGGAAAGGTGTGCAGCTTGAGGAGACCTTTTGTCCCGCAGGTCTGTTTGGCTTCCGTACTTCCGATCAGCTGTGACATTACTGCTACTCGGGTGTCCGCGTGTTTCATCGCTGGCACGCCGCTGGTGGTTGGAAAAGTGCCCGGGAGAATTAGGAGCAGCGTGAGATGTATGGCGGACGCCTTCAGCGCTGTGGTTTGAAAAGCTGTTTTGTCGAGAAGACGACGGAACTTGACCATGGGAAGAGTGAGTTGAGTACGGTTGCATTGCGAACTGGTTCATCATGCCAAACTGGTTCATCATGAAAGGAGGGGAAGGGGGAAGTAAAGGGTCCAAGGAATAGAATGGCATAGCCATCATGGGAGCGACGGGAAGCGGTGAGACTGGCGGAATGGAGAAAGGCGGAACCAGCATGTTGCCCCAAGGGTTGTATGGTAGAAGTGACGCGCGAGGATTCGACAACGGCAATTGTTTTGACGGGTCATATGCAACAGAGGTGCGTTTGCTGATGTGTCGCCCATCCCGACCTCTTGCATCGTCTGATGATGTGTGAGTTGAGTAGACGGATGGAGGCCTTGAGAAGCTATGCTGGCTCCCCGGGGTAGCAGGCATCGAACTGGCAGGAGAACCATCGTAAGGCGAGAGATTCGCAGAAGAGACCTTGAGATCTGTTGTCCGTTGGCGGGTTGATAGTAACCCAGATGGATGAGCGTCGCGGGATGCAGATCTGTCACGTTCTATGTCCCGAACCAGGGAGGATGAGGAGATATGACCAGCTCTAGAGGCTTCTCGGCGGGTCCGCGAAGCCTGCAACTCCGAGGCGTAATTTTGGTGTCGCCTTTCTTCCTCTATTTTCTTCTTGTGGAGTTCACGAGCCTTGCGCTCCTCTTCCTGCTCTCTCATTTGTGCTTCCCGCAACCGGCGTTCTTCCTCCCGCGTGCGCCTGTCTTCCCGTGCGCGCCGTCCCTCTTCTAATTCTCGTTTCTCACGCTCTTCGCGAAGAAACCTTGCTTTCTCCTCGCGCTTTTTCTTGATACGTAGGACATAGCCCAAGGGAATTTGATCGTCTTTGCCATCTTCCGCGAACCTGACACCTCGTTTGATAGCGGGGGCGGGGGTAGGCTCTACTTTGAGATTGCTAGTTTCTTTTTTAGATTCGTCAACTGCAAGCGTGAGGGGCGAGAATTCAAAGTCTGCGACGGCAACGGAGGGGCTGAGTTTTTCCGTCGATGGCAATGCGACTGCGGCAGCCCCTTGAAGAATGATGAACTAAAGACACGCGAACTGTAAAGTACTAAAACTTACCAGAGGCAGAGCGAGACGGTTGAGGGTGGGGCTCTGCAGCTGGATCGAAGCCATCATCAATGTCTGACAGCAAGCCAGCCAGTATTTGTAACGGCTCCGAAAATTCGAGAGCCGCGACACCAAACTGTGACCCAGAGATACCGGAGGTGACGATTTGATCGGAAGGTTCCTGGCGAGTCCAGACAAGAACTCGATCTTCGTAACAAGGGCGAGCCACCCAATTGCCGAGACCTTCGCTATTGCTCCTTAGAGACTGTGCCTTCGGCCATGTGTCGATATCGGGGTCGTACGCCCGTGCTTCTTTCACCAGAGTCACGGGCCGAAGTGCTAGACTGCGTTCCTCTGAGGGTGAAAGAGACTTCAGCGTGCTCAAGAGCACTGCTTTCTGCATCTTAGATTCCAAAGTGTCGCGGCGACGAACATGTCCCACACGAAGACAGGAGCGGGGGAACGGTGTGTTGTGGGGAATATCCAAAAGAGGAGGGCAAGATGGACGATCACCGTCAGCAGAGCTGTTGAGAATAATTGCTCTCATACTATGTCGTGCCTGGGTAATAGATTGTGCCAAGTTCTGGGTGGGAGGATCCTGAAGATGATCTGCTTCATCTTCAGATTCAGATGACGCATCATCCGTCTCGTTCGATGTCGGTGTCGGTGGAGGACGTAATGCGATCCCCGCCATCGAGAAAGGTGGGAGCCCAGCTGCTTTCGTATCTCCTTCACCTCTGTGGTTTTTTGCCCCTAACCAAGATTTCCAGCTACCCTTCTGGTTGAGCATGCGCATGCGGGGTAACTCTTCATCGTCAGGAGTACGCAGCTCTGCAGAGCCGGAGGATGCTGAGGAGGAGGAACCACTAGCGAGGAGCTGTTGGGGGACCACTTTTCGAGATAGCGAGTTAAACATTCTCAGGCTACCCTTCCTTCTGGTGGCTTCTTGAGGGAGAGTGTCGTTGTCGTTGGACGACGGTGTGTCAGGCTTGTCAGCACGTCTCGCAAGGAAGACAGAGGACATGCGACGCATGCTGGTCGTGGTTGGAAAAGTAAAGAGCGACGTATGCAAAAGAAGCGACGCTAACTTGAAACGCTTTAGAGCATTACAAATGGGACTGGAAGCTAATGATTGATTCAATGGTTCAATGCTGCAGATGGAAGGACCCGAATTAGCACGTTTTTCGGCGTCTCTCACCGGTTGTGTTAGCTCGGCTACTTATAGTTTGGACTTGAGAAATCACTGGTTTGTGAACTACGAAAGTGTGCGATCTTCTGTGGACACTGGAAATTCAACGTTTCGGTAGACGCAGCATGGCTTTATATACTTCCTCGCACGAAGATCAAAAGTGCCTGACAGTTCCGTTGGGTTCGTGTGAATCGACCCTGCATGCAGAGAAGCATTGATCATTACCCCTCCCTGCTGATGAGTCGGTGCCACGATGCATCAAGTTAAAGCACATATGTGACGCCCACTATTTTTGGAGACGGCTCATCGGTCACCTCAATCATCCGTGCCCCTCTCCTTCTGACTCTTGCTCTTCCTTCTCTCGTCTTCGCTCCTTGTAATACCATCGCCGGAGTCGCCGCTCAAAACGCTCAACCACCCCGCACAAGTAATCATCACTGACGCCAACCCATTTAGCTGATCTCGTGATGATGAGCGCCTGCTCCTCTGGGAGGTTTCCCAGGACATCGCGAGAATGGTAGATAGTGTACGACTCTCCCGGCTGTAGAACGGTCGTATCGCCTACGTTGATTTTCGTGGTTGGGAGTCCTTTAACGATGCTGTGAGAGGCTATTACTTCAAATCGAGCACCTCTACTTTCAGTCGACAGTGGGAAATAATTGTCCAGGATTTGTTGATCTATTCAGCACCGTATAAACAACAACCACGCATTTTGGTAAAGGAAAATGCCTAACCTGATTCACCCCTTTGCGATTTCACCAACACCCGTTCGCAAAAGTCGAGGAATTCGTCTATAGTCGCAAGATCCATATCGCCGGTTGACCTGACGCCCTCTAGTTAGTTAGCCAGTGACGAGACCTTGGTGCCTGCTTCCTCACATAGGAACCCTGGAGCTAAATCGCTTTTCATTATACCGGGTATCCGCTTCACCCATCCCCCTGAATGCCGACAAGTAACCATGAACGTCGGGAAAGGCGGATGCGGGATCCTCTACATCACGTGGGAGCCTGACCTATGTCAACTCCACTGCGTGTCTCACGAAAGCAAAACAATCACCTCAGTTTCCCGTCGAGGCCATACACAAGTTTCAGTACAACTATGGCTGTGGCAACTAGCGCTAGCTCCGGCGGAACGTTGTCATACAACTGGATTTCGGGATCACCCGGTGCGCAACGTAACGTAGGTGACAAACTGTGGTGGAGTGTTAACGGCAGCGATAGAATACGACCGAGCCTCTTTGCGAGCCTGTACAACGTAGCTGGGGATATATGAGTACGCATTACAAGCATAATTCGTAACTTTGGGGGGACGTACGAGTGCCGCCAAGACATTGCTGCACAACTCGCCATAAGACGGGCGACGCGTTGAGCTCTGGTGTGAACACGCCATAATTCGCATACATGAGCTTTGCCAAGCGAGAGGCAAGGCGATGGATGTAAAGCGTGCTTGGGGGAAACTGTAAACGTTCTTGCAATCAGTTCGGTTGCGTAGAAAACGCGATTGTAATTACATGAGGAGAGAGCGCGCGAACAGCGTGCTTCGTCAAATGACAAGTCATATCGGACGGGAGGAGGCGAAGGAAATCCAAATAAGGGAGTTCGTAAGATTCAATAACGCTAAACGTATGGGTCAATTCAATCGCAAGACAAAAGGGCATACAAGCCAAGACTTACTCAATAAAGTCCTTGTACATCACGGGTAAACGTATAGTCCAACATGCGAGCACGAGAACAACGATACAATTGACAGGGCGGTCATATGTACCGACAAATCGGTAACTCGACTGGACCCCGTGCTTTGGAGAAGTATGGTCCTTGTCCTCGTCCTCGTCAGAGGAACTTAATTCGGAATTTTCATGCAGAAGTTCTGCAAGCTCCGGGTCTTCCTCTTCGCTGCTAGAAGAGGACGACTGAGGGCTGTCACCATCGTTGTCATCGGACCTAGACTCTTCAAGGTTGTCTAAAAACGGCTTTGTATCACCGGCGTCGGGATCACTACTCTTCTGCTCCCGCATGTGATGGTAAGGTTCCGCAGGGGGTGGTCTCGGCAGAAGAGTCAAATGCAACGCCCATATATCTCTGCATACAGTCTGAGTCAATGAAGTGACGGCCTCCAAACGACTGGAGGAAACCAACTTCAAACTCGGGGGGTAGACCCCAAAGTGCAATCAATGCTGCGATCTGCTTCCGTAGCACTAGCTGCAAGCATTGATAATAGTGAAAGCGTGCGCGTTCGCCGTGATAAACTATTTTAGGTTGGCTGAAGGTTCCCAATATTACGAGGATCTTTGAATCGCTCACGCTTAGGATCGGCTCGGCTTTGCCTTCCCTTCTTGTGACCCGACTTGAGAGTGCGCTTCCTCATGGTGTAATTACCTAGATCCTGTGTTTCGCCTGATTCATTTCTGAAGTTCTGTCGAACGTGTTAGCTTCTAGAGCACTCGTGCCAAATGATAAGAAGTCGTACACACCTGTATGACATGCCCTTCGCTGCAGGCGACAAGGCCGCTCGAAGAATCCTTGTGCCATTGCTTCGACCCACAGACAGGACATTTGCGTCGTGGCGCCATGATCCATGAAAATGTTGTTGTACAAAGAAGTAAACGCCCACGTGATGCACAGGGACACGTTTGTTGGGGTTCTTAGTTCTAACTTCTCAACTCGTTTGCCCTACAACATTTGCTCTTCCTGCACGCTCACGACCGCAGCAAGAAGTGGCCGTGACAGTCGCAGATGAAGCTTTTCATCTTCGTCGCGTTTCTTGCTGTGCTGGTTACTGTAGTTTCGGCGTGAGTACGATCTTCTAGGCGCACGCCGCACACGAGTACATTGTCTGATTCGGAGCGCGTTTCCCACTTTTTTTATCCTTACCGCAAACAGATGGACCAAAGTAAGATATATCATTACGCATCTCAATACAAATTCTCATGCAGACAGGAAGGAAGACCATGAAATATTTGATTTAGTCACTGCTCTTGAAGCATCCGAGGGTGTGTCCTGAGTACTATTTAGTGCTTAGTTACTGAAATTTGAGATTCTACTCCCGTAGGCAAGGGCACCACGTTCTACTCATGGTTGGATGTGCCTTCGACGGCGACCCTTGTCCAGATTAATAAGGCGTACAGGAAGAAAAGCATGCAGCTCCAGTTGAGCACCTGTCCCGTGTTATATGCCATTGGTTGCTAAGTGTATATTTAGTCCGGACAAAAATCCTGGTGTGAAGGACATCCATGAAAAGTTTGCGCGTCTGGGAGTTATTGCAACCATTTTGAAAGATACCGAGGGTCGTAAGCGGTAGGTAGACTTTACTCAGACATAGTCCGAGTTCCGAACGTTTATTTGACTGCCCACAGGTACGACTTTTTCTACAAGAACGGTGTACCGAAATGGAGAGGCTCGGGCTATTACTATGCACGGTTTAGGCCAGGCCTAGGGGTATTTCATTATTTTTTTTTGTTCGGATGAGAGGCCTGGAATTCATTTTTGAATTTTAGACTGTCCTGGTATTCCTTACCATCCTCACATCTGGGCTTCAATATCTCGTGCAGACATTGAATTACAAACGGGACCTGCGGCGCGTTGAGCTGGCAATACGAGACGCCAGACTTGCGGCTTGGGGCCCAAAGATGGAACCACTCCAAGGAAAACGGAAGGTATGATTTACATCTGACAGTGTCATCCAGATATCCAGACATGCTTTCATCCATAGGTTAAGGTCAACCTTGGCGGTGGTCCTCGTCGAGACGAAGATGGTAATGTTGTTGCCGGAAAAATGCTTGATATGGTCGTGGAACAAGATAACGTATTCATTGTACGTGAAGTACTGATATCACTCTGCAAAGAATGATACTAACTTATCAACTGAGCAGCTTGATCCCTCGGGTAGTCTGCACCTCTTGGATACAAGTTCGGCTACTCCTGCGGCCATTTCAAGAACATGGTTCATCGAGCTATTGATCGGCAGTATTCGTAAATTCCGCTACTCGAAAGAAAACTCCCACAAAGAAGTAGATGACGAGCAAAGTGCCCCCACTGTTAACAGACCCGACTCTCCTGCGAGTGGAACTGCCACACATAGTGGAGCAAGCGAAGGTGAAGAACCTAGGCAGGCAGGCTATGCCGCAACAGTTAAAGCTGGTGGGAGAAGAAGAAAGGCGACGAGGAAGCGATGATCACACGTTTACAGTTCTTTGGTACACTGCAGTGATTTAGTTGCGATATATGTATGGTACTAGCCTCGCTAATTCCAGATTAGATGGGATGGTTTCATTAATCCCGTGGTCAAAGAAGATCATGTGGTTCTTGGTTAGACATCTAACTCGCTAGTTACTGGTGATTATTTGCGCCACTGTTGGCAGGTGACCATTGCATCCAATTCCACATCGCAGGGGTGGCGTAACAGATGGTGATCAACAGTTGATTGGATTTAGCATAAACTAACAGGATGAACGGTTAAATTTGAAACGCGAAGGTTGAACGTGAAGATGACCGACTCTCCGACGACAAAGGGAGCCTGCTTCAACATTCGAACCAGTAATAATACATGATGCTCCGAAAAGCCACGAGAATAGAACCAGTAATGAGTAGAACTCGGTGAGACACGCCATAAGGTTCCGGCAGATCACCGCATCATCGATGTGTGCTGATGGCGAGGCTATTGAATATAATGCGGAAGCTGAATGCCGCTGCCATGCACAGCAAGTACTCAATTGGATCACCATGAGGAGAAATATGTCGGCCGATGAGGAGCTCACATGTTCCGTGGAGCTGCGGAAAGCCTTGGCCATTGGACTAGAAGTCTAGAAACGGGCCGACCAAACTTCGGACACAGAAGGGCAGTAGCAGGACATCGACATGTAGATCCGAGTGCAGGGTCGACTGAGAGACAACTCTTTCAAATTAAATAATAACAAATATTATATAACGAAGCAGTGCAAAAATGGGAAATGTAATTCCTTATCATCCAATCAGTAACCAGTAAAAAGACGGTGCCTTGAGTAAATAAATGGCAACAAAGCGGATAGTGACCTCTCCATTTAAGCCTTTCCACAAAGGCCTTGACTCCTCTCATCTCCTGTGCCTCACGCGTTGTTCAACATCACAAGCACTGATATCCTTCGAACAATCATGGCATATCAATACCACAACGATCTTCTTGCTCCCTACCTTGCACTCCCCCAGGGTGACAAGGTCCAAGCTGAGTGTGAGATTCTTTTACTCTCTTATCGATTTCAGAAGAAGTTTTCTCATGCAAATCTCAATCTACAGACGTTTGGATTGATGGCGATGGCGGTCTTCGTTCAAAGACCACGGTCGGTCGTCGCGAATGATTGTCGGTCCAGTAATCTATATTGATATTCCAATTCTAGACAGTGAGCAAGAAGGTCACTGACATTGGCCAGCTCCGCATCTGGGATTTCGATGGTTCATCCACAAACCAAGCTCCAGGCACTGACTCAGATGTCTACCTCCGTCCCGCCGCCATTTTCAAGGATCCTTTCCGAGGTGGTGACAACATACTTGTTCTCGCCGAGACCTACAACAATGACGGCACCCCCAACCGAACTAACTACCGCCACCACACTAAGAAGGTCATGGATCTCGCAAAGGACACCGCTCCTTGGTTCGGTCTCGAGCAAGAATATACCCTTTTCGATGCAGATGGCTCGCCATACGGCTGGCCGAAGGGTGGTTTCCCCGGACCCCAGGGCCCTTACTACTGTGGTGCAGGTATGCTTCCTTTAGCCGCCCAGATGTGCTCATCGTTAATTTCGCTTGTTTAAGGGACTGGCAAAGTTTTTGCTCGTGACCTCATCGAGGCTCACTACCGTGCCTGCCTGTACGCCGGCGTGAACATCAGTGGTATCAATGCTGAAGTCATGCCCTCCCAATGGGAGTTCCAAGTTGGCCCTTGCGAGGGTATCTCCATGGGTGATCACCTCTGGATGGCTCGCTACCTTCTCGTCCGCATTGCTGAACAGTGGGGCGTCAAGGTCTCCTTCCACCCCAAACCTCTTTCAGGGGACTGGAACGGTGCTGGTTGCCACACCAACTACAGTACCAAGGCCATGCGTGAGCCTGGAGGTATGAAGTACATTGATGAGGCCATCGAGAAACTCTCAAAGAGACATGCTGAGCACATCGCTGTCTACGGCGAGGACAATGATCTCCGTCTTACTGGCCGTCATGAGACTGGCCACATCGGAGACTTCAGTTCTGGTGTTGCTAACCGTGGTGCTTCTATCCGGGTGCCAAGGCACGTTGCTTCTCAGGGTTATGGATACCTAGAGGACCGTCGTCCTGCCTCCAACATTGGTTAGTATTCTCTCTATGCTTATTGTCCCTTAATAACCTGTATTTTTTCTATGAATTAGACCCATACCGCGTGACTGGAATCATTGTAGAGACCACCATTCTTGACAAGTAGAAGTTTTTTTCCCGTTGTACTTTACTCCCTCATCCGTTTTTGTTGGGACGCAGCCGAATAAAGGAGGCATGCATGGCTCAGACTCCTGTAATAATTTACTCTGCAGCGTTGTACGTAAATGATCATTGAATGACTTCGCTCCGCGGAAACAAACAGCTGCTTGTTGGACTTGAGTGAATCGAAACCACTAGTCAACACATGTCACGCTATGAATATTATCTGATTAAGTATCACCAGGGTTGGTCACCATCACTGCCACATTCTTGGGCACATGTGGCATGCCAAGCTTGGAAAGGCACCCGAGCAAATCAGACATAACAACCTAGTCCATATTGATATTTGTAGTCTGGTTACAGAACCTATGCAGATAGCTACGGCTGAGAGTATCGTATTTATTCATTTATTTGGTGTTGTTAGGATCGAAAGGTCTTGATTGCCGAAATTGGTCAGTACTAGTCTGCTGTCACACTAACATTGTCAATGGATCCGCAAGACAAAAAATTAACTCTACCTGCCTTTCTCAAAATCCTCACCAGCAACAATGTGCCTGTTCCAAAGGCAATGGCAGTAGCCAGCAAACTGTTCGTCTGCTCAATCAGCAAGTTTGTGTGAATAACCGTGACTATGATCTCAGGTATAAGGAATCCAATACGATTAGCCTCCTTGCGCAACTTACAGATGTGAAGTTGAAAGTGAGTGGCGTGGAAGACAAGGAAACGCGGAAACTCGTGCTATCTGCAATTCGCAAAGCGGGGTACACTGCGCAGCCCTCAGGTTCGAAATCGAAGCCAAAATCTAGGAGTTTGGCAGAGCAGCCCATAGCAGGTCCGTCTGAACCAAGGGTCGCAAATGCAGTGCAGGTCGTGGTGAGTTCGCATCTCGTTGTATAATTTGCATGCTAAATTACATAGACCACACCAGTTAAGCGGAAACGAAAACGGGATGACGACTTACACGAGCTCCTTCCAGATGGACCTCCGGATGAAGCTGCTACATACGGAAGCTTGGAGTTCAATGAGATATTAGATGAGGCGGTACAGTTCGATTCTCCGGTCGCTCAATCAGGCATGCTCAGCGCATGTCTTCTTAGGTTCTCAAGACGAAGTCTACAGTTGTGAATCGGGCACCATTGATGACAGCCTGGGCAACTGTAGTTGCGGAGCGCTTAGGATTTGAGCGGGAGGAAGCGCTCAGCATTGGTACGTACCAGCCAGTGGCCATGCTGGATGTACTCAAACGTCACGAAGCTTCCGTTTATACTGAAATGAATGCAATATCAAAGGGTGTCTCCTTAGGTCTCTTTGAGAAATCACGCCAGAAAGAGATAGAACCTGTCAAGGATAGCACACAACCTTATGTCGACCTACTGGGAAGAAGGTATGCCTCATGGCAGGTCTTGGTGCCTTTTACTGACAGTATAACGTGTCATGATCGTTGACAGGATGTACGTTCACCTGTCTGTCTATTTACAAACGTTCTGACCTTCCGCGGCCATTCTGCCAGACCCTTGTATCGGACACAGAACGAGATATGGCGTGCTCTCGACAACACCTCACCGGCTCTCCCCAGCACAGCATTTTCATATATATCTCGTGCGTTTCGACAGACGACTCCGTACGTCATGGGCGCCCTCCGGTTGTTGGCCGAAAGCTTCCCACCCCCAGAGCTTAATAACAAAGGTTTCGGATTGTATGCCGAGTTCAGACCTGATGTAGATGGGTGGGGTAAACGTGGCGAGGTGCGCTGCGAACAAATTCTGTCACTTCGAAAGAAAGACAGAAGCGCTATCGCTGAGACCGCTGTGAAAGGTGATGTTGTAAAGCTGGAAGTCAATCATGATTCGAGAGCAACTGAAGGTCCGGGTGGGATACAATCTGGTACGTCGGAAGGATCGGAACACAAGAAGGCACGAACGCTGACCCTGGAGGAGTACGAGGCTGCATTGGACCAGGATAACACGTTTGATGATGTAGACCTGAACTTTGAATTTTAATGAACGGATTGTCACGGCCGCAGAACACCCGCAGAACCCCTCTATATTCGGCAAGTCCCCTTACTGGGGGTGTCCGAAACACCGATGGCATCGACTGCATGATTTAATGCAGTGTGATCTGAATCGGTTTTCATCATTATTGCATCATCTTTTGACACCATAGCCCGATGACCGAGGAAAAAAAAACTATTGGAGGAGGAATATGACGCGTTGGATTCCGCGTGAGGGGCACACGGTGGCCAGCGACCTGGATGGCAAAGGTACTAAGGTATCTGTTTGTGGTATCTTCCAACTATATTGTGCATTTCCGACTTTTCTGGTGGCGTCCCAACAAAACTTCACCCTCTTATTAACTGGAATGAACTGTTATGCTCCCTTGGTCAATCACCTCTCGCAATCAGCATCGACATGTGTCGCTATACACACATCTTGTTTTTTGCTTCTTCTTCCGACCAGCCGCATATAGCTAATGTTCTAACAACCTCAGTGATAGATGCAGTAAGTATTTTGCTTCGGTGCCTGCATTCCCATCTAATAAACTGTGCTCCCTTGCAGAGGTGGGATTCTTGACCAGGTCGTCGGTTTAATATAATGACTGCCACAGCTGTGAGTTTGTTTGGAGTGTATGATCCTCCGAGGTTAATCGTAAACTGTGTTTGTCAGGCCACATTATGTATGTCGCACTAGATTGGATGGGTGTGATCGTAACTGCAATACTGGGTGGCAGGTTGCACAGCTGCAATACCTCCGTGATACCGAGTTGACTGAAACACCACGCAAGTCATCACGGTCACTTGGTTACATGCATGTATCAGTGATCCAGAAGATACTTATGTTTCTCGTAATCGGCGGTTTCCTGACGAAATGAATCATGCAATAACAACGGGTCATGTTTCAGATGGTGAGCTCAATAATGTATGAAAGACTTGAATGCATGAGGCTCATTAGCGAATACCAGAGGAGCCGACAATTGATTGAACGGATTATCAGGGATTGCTTCACGGTGTTAAGGAAAACTCACGTGGTTTACTTTTTGAGGTGGTATTTTTTTTCAGTGATCTCAACGGTATGTAGATCTGTGACTGTCTTCTGTATGCCGCCATGGTTTATGACTTCTAGTATAGGACTTATATTCGTTGGACATTCAGATTTATATCGGTGTTGTTCAAATCTTCTGGTTCGTGCAGATGTTTGTGCTGGGATCACGCCAAGTTCGTGGTCAGCTCTGATGCACCATGCAGAAACCGACACGACTTCAATTATTTTCCAGGAGCATGTGCACAATGCACATGCAGTAATGTGTAGCACGAGAAATGCTTGATACGATCAACTCTTGTCGAGCACACCCTGCAGGGGGCAGAAGATTGCGCACGAAGTTTTATTGTGGTATTTGCATATTGCAAGCACAGAACGTTTGATCCTGCGGAAACAATTCGCGTCCACGCCAACATGTGGGTGTATGACATTGATATATGATTAGTCAAAGTCATCAGGAAAGAAGTAAGAACATGCATGTTTCTTCCCAGACGACTCCATGAATACCAAACCGATAAATAATTTAACATTGTTGCATCACTATATGAATGAAGTCCCCCCGTGCTCGTGGATAATGAGGTCGCTTCAAGCTGGCGTATCCGATGGATAAATTTGTTGGCACTGCGAGGTATTTGCTAGGGGGATATAGTTCGTAGGCTCGACGGTGCCAAGATATCACGATCTCCAGTCACAGGCTACCGTCATGATCACGGGGAAACAGTCGTCCGTTACTATGAGGTCGGTGCTCCCTGCCAAGTGCCTTGGATGATACTGCTGAAAAAGATTGATAAAATTAAAGGGCCCAACCGGGAATTGAACCCGGGACCACCCGCAGCTTCAACACCTTGTGTTGGGGATTGCTCCCGAAGCGGGTATCATACTACTAGACCATTGGGCCTTGAAGAAGACATCGCCATCGACTTATATAGCCACAGGGAGACCGAACGCGCCCAGAACAATCATGTACGCACGCAACCGATGCACATCGTACCCTTCTTTCATCTCGAGCGAGGACTCGAACGACATGGCAAGCAGGAGTCAACCTTTCGATCATGAGGTCTGCTGTGCACGAGAAGAGGATACATACGAAGACCTACACCTGAATTCCAATGTCTGGACACGGACCACCACAAGTGAATGACAAGACACATGATGGGAAAAGACTGTTGATTATTTTCAGGACACGCATGGTCAGGGGCTCGCCAAGGTAGAGGTTCCTAGCAGCCTGTGTAATTATCGTCCATCGTCCATCGTCCATCGTCCGCGACAAGCCAACTGTTGCGACTCGAGGAGAACGACAATCAATATGCTTTCTTAAATGGGGAGCGTACCGATATCGCTCAGCCACTGCTAAAGCTACAAGTAATGTTGTAATGCGTGAAGTCAGTGGTAGAAGATGCAGGTGGGACGTAACCGATTAATCTACTCGAACACAAACGATGACGTTGGAAAAGTACGAGACAACACGTGCACTGGACCGGGACATAATGATATCACATTGACGAGCTCAACATTGAATACTATAACAGCAATGAATCTGATCCATTAATGCACCATCCATAGCATAAATGAGTGTTCTGAATACTGTATGCGATGGCTATCTACATCTAGTGTCACATCTATATATCATGTCGTTAGTCGACTCCGCGTCCCGCACCTGTTGCGCGGTGCCAAGTTACAAAGACAGCTTAAAGTTTTTTGATGATAGCATTGGTGAATTCCGATGTCGTTGCGGCACCTGCAGATGAAGCAATATAAAAACGAGTCTTGACAAATCACGGAGAATTACTCACCACCCATGTCTGCAGTCCTAACCTCTCCGGCGTTGATGACATCGAAGGTCGCGCTTGCAATACTGTTGGCGATGGAATCGAGACTGCGGGAAGAGAGCGTAAGAATTATGAGAACAAGGTCATGCCGGACAACATACCCAAGATGTCTGAGCATCATGGTGGCACTCAGAATCATAGCGGTAGGGTTGGCACGGTTGGTACCCATGATGTCTGATGCAACGTGTCTACATCCGGGCTCGAAGAGGGCATAGTCCTGAATAAATATCAGTACCCAGCGGAACCAAATGCAAGTGTGCGACATACACGGCCGATGTTGCATCCCGGAACAATACCAGGACCGCCGACGAGTGCGGCGCCAATGTTGGAAATGATAGCACCGTACAAGTTGGGCATGACCATGACATCAAACTGACCAGGTTTGGCCACCAGTTGCATGGATCTAGGTGGTGTTAGCCGGCCAGAGCAGAAAAGGGAGAAACGCCTCACGTGTTGTCGATAATCATATCATTAGACACGATTCCTAGAGATTTGTATTCCTCCGCAATTCGACGGAAGGTGTTCAAGAACAGACCATCACCGAGTTTCATGATGTTGGCCTTGTGCACACAAGTCACTTTCTACAAATGAGCGCTTGTCAGTACAGC
The DNA here is from genome assembly GCA_016695465.1 of Suillus americanus. Lineage (NCBI taxonomy): Eukaryota > Fungi > Basidiomycota > Agaricomycetes > Boletales > Suillaceae > Suillus > Suillus americanus. The sequence goes on from MU177898.1 coordinate 899,809, forward strand.
GCCGGCCGGAAATGAGGTTATAACCGACCTTGCGGTTGTTCTTGAGGGCAAAGTCAAAAGCAAAGCGCGCAATACGCTCCGCCTTGGCCCTTGTGGAGACCTTCAAACTCTCCACTACACCAGGATAACTCTGGTGCTCCAAGCCAGAGTATTCACCCTCGGTGTTTTCACGGATGATAGCAAAGTCGACGTTGGAGTGGCGTGTGGGGAATCCAGGGAGAGACTTGCACATCACAACCGATGCGTAAATGTCGAGCTGTTGACGCATGGCCACGTTCCATGAGATATGGCCGGTTTGAGAGATTGGCGTGAAGAGAATACCTACGACGACAAAGATGAATGTCAGTTCTGTGACTTAGTGGGAAAATGACTTACCCTTGAGACCAACTCTGTTGCGCTTGAGACTTTCCATTGCCTGCTTGAAGAGATCCTCCCCCGCTGAAGATACACCGGAGACATCATACTGCTCCCATTCGATGGGTGCGTTTACATGCTCGAAGATCTCTTTGACAGAGTCTGTGATTTCACCGCCAATACCGTCACCGGGTATGAGGGTAACCTAAACACACTCGATACCAGCACCATATCCAAGGGTAGATTCACGCACCGTATATACGCCGCCATACTTGGTCGGTAGCTGGTATGATACGATAAGTTCGATGACGCTATTCGCTTGGGCGTGGAACTTACTCTTTGCGTGACTTTTGGAAAACCAGCCGAAAGAGTGGTTACAGTTCGCTTGAAAAAAAAAAAAAAGGTAAACATCACGCCATCTCATAAATTCAGTTACCTACGGACTGCTGAAGAGCTGGGCGGGTTGCCGCCGACAGAGCATTGCGGAACATTACTTACAGACGTTGTGGAATGAAGGAAAGAAACGGAGAGTGGTCGTACAGCTTGTTAGTTTTAGTTTTAGGCGTAAATTGTAGGAAAAATATGAAGAGTGCGCCGCGCCGTGTAATCGGTTCACTTCATATTACATTTCAATTCCGCGTTTGTCCGTGCCAAAATTGCTCCCATTTCACTCACTCTCTCCTTACCCTCAGTTTCCTTTCCAAAAGGCTCAATGGCTGCCGTCCGTACTGCTCTCTCTCGTGTTGCTCCTGCTATCGCAAATGTTCGTGCACGTCCTTCATTGGCTCTAAAACGTGCTGCTTTCGCTCGCGGATATGCAACAGCAAGTGAAAACTCGGTAGGAGTTGCACGTCATTCTCATGCATCATGTCAAATCTGAACCATTTGGTAGATGACAGTCCGTGACGCACTCAATGTTGCTATGGAGGAGGAGATGATGCGTGATGAGAACGTCTTCATTCTCGGCGAAGAGGTAGCTCGCTACAATGGTGCCTACAAGGTCACCAAAGGTCTTCTTGACAAGTTCGGCGAGAAGCGTGTCGTTGATACCCCCATCACTGAGATGGGTTTCGCCGGTATTGCTGTCGGCGCTGCACTCTCAGGTCTACGACCAGTGTAATGTGCTCTTTTTCTTATGGCGTGTTTTTCTCATTATTTTGCTTAAAGATGCGAGTTCATGACCTTCAACTTCGCCATGCAGGCTATTGATCAGATCGTCAACTCTGCTGGAAAGACTTACTACATGTCCGGTGGAAACGTACCCTGTCCTGTTGTCTTCCGTGGCCCCAACGGTGCTGCTTCTGGTGTCGGTGCCCAGCACTCCCAAGACTATGCAGCCTGGTATGGCTCAATTCCCGGTCTCAAGGTTGTCAGCCCTTGGAGCGCAGAGGATTGTAAGGGTCTTCTGAAGGTTATTATTTTCTACAGTTTCCTATCCGTATGACTAACAACTCTATAGGCCGCCATTCGAGATCCTAATCCAGTCGTATTCCTCGAGAATGAGATGATGTACGGTATCACCTTCCCCATGTCTTCAGAAGCCATGTCAGACAACTTTACTCTTCCTATCGGCAAGGCAAAGGTCGAGCGTGAAGGAACCGATGTCACTATCGTGGCACACAGCAAAATGGTCACTCACAGTCTAGAAGCTGCTGACATTTTGGCAAAGGAGGGCGTTAAGGCTGAGGTTATCAACCTTCGTAGCATTCGTCCTCTAGATATCGACACCATCAAGGCATCAGTCAAGAAGACCAACCGGTCAGGCAGTCATTTATCCTAACGAATTATTACTCAATCATTCTGTTTCAGTCTCCTCATCGTCGAGGGTGGTTTCCCCGCCTTTGGTGTTGGTTCCGAAATCTGCGCACAGATCGTCGAGAGCGAAGCCTTTGACTACCTTGATGCTCCAGTTGAGCGGGTAACTGGTGCTGACGTCCCTACGCCTGTACGTGTCAAGATGATGACCGCATACCAATACTAACGCCTTTTATTAGTATGCCACCAACCTGGAAGCACTCGCATTCCCCGACACACCTCTCATTGTCAAGGTCGCCAAGCGGGCACTTTACAGGACCAACTAGGCACACTTATACTTTTATTGCATGCATTCGCTCTCATACTTACATATTCATGGGCATTAGTAGTCCCTGGCCGCAATAGACATATTACCCATCTACATTGGACCGGCCTCCGTGCCCGGTCCGTAAAAGTCGTTCGTTTGCCAAGTCGTGGGGTTGGATGCTCACGCCATGTCACTTGTCAGGGTCATGTTTAGGGTTTGTTTGAATTGCGTTATGTGCTGGGCTTCCGATTTCTTCCTCAGGTGAGAGTGTTTAGCTATAAGGTTTCCTATTAATTCTTTCTCGGGACCCGCGAGTGCAGGAGGGCATAATGCGCTGCGGCAATAGCGTGCAACCCCTTTATTGGGCAATATTGACTGCCGATGTGATGCTTCTCTTCTGTCCGACATTGACCATTCGTTCCCCTATAACCTACCGACTTTGACTAAGAAGCCTGCGCAGCTCTCGACCTCTGAACAGATATTTTGAAATTTGCACATGTACACTACGCTGACCTCGCTGATCCCGGTGAACTGCATCCAGTTTCTTCATGCTGCGAGTCCCATAAGCTACAGCTTTCGGCTCTTATACACTAGTGACTGTTCTCGACCTCCGGCCAACGACATAGTACGCATACATGTTGGGTCGATATAGAACAATACACGAGTGGATCCGAGTCATTCAATGGAATGCATCAGTACGCAATACGCAAGAACAAAGCTGGTGACGAGCAGAGGACAATACGGCTAATAATATATGGAGAGTGAGAAAGAAAGGAACCACACGCGATGACATGAGTCTTTAACCAAATACCTATGTGAACGAATACGACCTGCTGTTCCAACGGAATCTTTCTTGCGCAACGGCTTCACAGCCTTATGCAACGCCATCGCAGCGCGTGTGCAGTCTAGTGTCCTTGAGCCATCAACCAGGTTGTCATAAAACGCAGACACGATCTGACGCGCAACCTCGTCATCGTCAGACCACATCACACTGCGAAATCCGGAGGATTGCATCGCCACAGCAAGATGGATCGATTCATCGGGACTCTTCTCAGATCTCATCGCCCGTGGTAGCGTGACAAGCCGAAAAGAATGCAAACTCCGGTTTCTGCTAGTCGGATTGTATAATGACCTTGATCATTAACGGCCCGTCGCGCATTGAGAAGGAAGACTCGAATGGCTGTTGTCAATTCAGCACTCCATGCAGGCTAGGTGGGGGCACCAATTATAATGCAATGCACCGAATGCACCCTGTACTGTTGCATCAGTGTCCTGGAGTGACTCTGTGAGGGGCACAATAGGCGCCAGACGTTGAGCTATGCCGGCCAAACCAGGAGCGACACATCAGAGTTCCTTTCCTCTGTCCAGTTTTGCTTGGCCAATGCCAACAAAATGTTTGCGTGGACACATCTCGAGAAACCCACTGGTATCTGGCCCGAACAAGTGTCGCTAAAGTCGGGGTGTAAGAAGAAATGTAGATTGAAACAAATTTTTGGTCTTCTTCTCGTAGGGTCCAGTGCGGCATGTAGAGGAAGTAGCGTGAACTCAGCAGTGGGACACCACCAGATGCGTGAAATAAACTCCCCGAGAGCTTGAACTATAGGGCCCACAATATGAAGCAGCTTGTGCAGAATACCAATAATCTTGAGTAATTCAAGTTAATGGTTTGAAGAACCAACACCCTCCGCGAGTGACCGCAACTCGGAAGACAACTTGGAGACTTTGGCTTGTGCGACATCAAGTGGGACATGGATGGGATCTTTGACACCGAGGATAGTCTTCGGTGATCCATCAAACGTGTTACGGAGAACACTGAGCTGCATAAACTCTGCTACCAATGTTTTGCCGGCGGTACTTGAAGCAGAAGGTTTATCGAGTGGAGTACGGAAGCGTGCCAACTTGAACTGGTTCGGATCAGGGTGGCAGCTCTGCAAAGCCACTCGACAAGTACTCTTCCATGTTGCCTGTCATGCTATTGTACCGAAGTCGAGTTACACGAAGACTTTTAAGGACGTTAGGAGCATGAAGCCGAAGAGCAGAACGACACTGTCATGTTATGCGCCTCACCGCCAGTGCAAGTTGAGTTAGTAGATTAGCTTGAATTTGAATGCGCACGTAGTACATAAATTTCGAGGGGTGAAATGACAGTAGAAACCTGCTGACGAGGACATAATACGGTGAGTGAAAGTGGCGAGTGCTGCAAGCATCCCCATCATAATAATACGATACATACCAACAGGACGTGCGCGTGATGTCTGAAACACCCCTCGGCACAACACCGGACTCCTGTCGTGATTTGTGAAGGTGACATTCCCCTACAATTGTCGTAGCCTCCAGTTCATCCGATTCTCACGATTCGCCAGTGCGATCGCTTATAAGTTAGAGTTTTAACGTTCACACCGGCCTGAGGTCGTATAATATTTTCGAGTCCATCGACCTGACCACCGTGATGGCTAAGAACGACGACGATGAAAGTCTAGAATCAATGAACTCATCGCCACAATCCGATTTTCCATTACTATCGGAGAAGACCCGATAAGCAGACCGCGATCACGACGATCGCGATTGAAGTGTTGGTGGAACGTATGAAGTTTGTACGATCTCATCGATGACAGAAATCTGTCACTGACAGGCCTATCAGTACCATGTACGAACAGGACAGTTTTTGGGGAAGACCTGATAGAGGCACAAAATACACATCATTTCATACTAGTATCAACCGTATGATACACACCTGTTACTATTCGCTATTTCCTGGGTATAACTAAGTACTACATGCCCAACCGGATACGGACTGCATTTGCATGGGCTTGCAACCCTTCGCAGTCTGCCAAAGTCGCTACGATAGGTCCCAACGTCTGCAGTCCATCCATAGTGACCTCCTGCGATGTTATGTGCTTCTGGAAAGACTGCGTGTTGACGCCACTGAACTGGCGGGCATATCCATTTGTAGGGAGGGTATGGTTTGTGCCCGAGGCATAATCTCCGCAACTACAATCATTCTATCAACAGAAGGTGTATGTCTGATGAAAGAACTGTTTACCTTTCTGGAGAGTACGGCCCTACGAACACGCTCCCTGCATTTTTTACGTGGTCGACCCAAACTGGTGCGTCCCTCAAGTGTAAAATGAGATGCTCAGGAGCGTAGTCATTTGAAAACTCCATGGCAATATCTGGCCCTTGTGTTTTTACGATCAAACTTTTTGCCACGCTTTCGCGAACGATGTCGACACGGCCCAAGGCATGCGCTTGTTTGTCCACCTCTTCTTCGACTTCTGCGAGCACGGTCTCCGGGAGAGATGAAGCGACTAAGACAACTTGAGAATCGATACCGTGTTCAGCTTGTGAAAGAAGGTCGGCGGCGACAAAAGCAGGGTTACACGTGTCATCTGCTATCACCTTAAGGGGAAGTACCGTATTCGTTAGTCTTCCAAGGACAACGAACACGGTACGTCCGCAGTTGAAAAGCCAGAGCCACTTACCAGTACCTCAGATGGCCCAGCAGGCATATCTATTGACACCAATGCATCTGTGTCATTTTGTACGAGCATCTTCGCAGCCGTGACCCATTGATTCCCTGGCCCGAAAATTTTGTCGACTTTTGGAACGGTCTCGGTGCCATACGCCAAAGCAGCAACTGCTTGAGCCCCGCCAGCTCTGAGGATGGCATGGGCACCCACTTTATGAGCAACATAAAGTACCTCCGGGGAGATACTTCCATCAGCCCTAGGTGGCGTAGCCATGACGATTTTTTCACAGCCAGCGACTTGGGCTGGAACGCCTAGCATAAGCGCCGTGGAAGGGAGAACGGCAGTGCCACCAGGAACATAAAGCCCCACCCGCGCGATAGGGCGCGCAAAACGAGTGCATGTCACCCCTGGCATGGTCTCCACAACAAGTGGAGCACTGTCAATTTGAGCGGCATGGAATTTGTAGACGTTGCTATAAGCAGCGTCAATAGCATCGCGCACAGCAGGATCGAGGTGCTGTGCTTCTGGTGCAAGAGGGTAGAATGGTGGAAGGAGAAGTGGGGTGTCCAATTGAGCCTTATCAAATTTGGCGGTGAGCTCACGAAGAGCGGAGTCCCCGCGAGCGCGAACATCATCAACTATGGGCTTGACCTTAGCAATCATTTCATCAGACCTGAGAACAGGTCGCTTAAGAAGTTTTGCGCGGTCCTCGGGGGATACAGCAGAGATATCAACGGTCCGCATTTGGATGAGCCCATTCCGGTCAAGAGGCGCCTTGCTAATAGGTGCTAACGAAGCTCTAGGCGCTTCCGCTTTGGACAATTCTGCTTTTGGGGATTCAGTCTTGGGCATCCATTGTTGCTTCGCGTTTCCTGGCCTTCGACTGATCTTCATCGCTTTCTTGTCTAGTGAGCGCTCAATATGCTTGACGCTCACTCCGGCAGCGACACAGCGTGCCATGGTAAAGTACATGAGATCAGCAGCTTCGAATGCCACTTCCTCCTTCGTCTTTGCACGACACAGTTCATCGGCTTCTTCCATAATCTTTGCTCTCAAAAGTTCCTCGTCATTAAAGAGTCGACGAGTATATGAACCCTCCGGCGCGTCAATTAAACGTGAGGATAAAGTACGCTCGAGAGCGGCAAGTCCGTCTAAATCACCGAAGCACGAAGCGCGGTTAAGGTGACAGAAACCAGCACCGTGCTGTACCACGCTAAACTCGAGCGCATCGGTATCGCAGTCTACGCGAATGCGCACGACATCCTGCGTGGCCCCAGAGGTCTCACCCTTGCGCCACAAACCGTGTTTTCTGGAGTGATATACGCCTTTGCCTGTGCGGATTGACTCAGCAACCGATTCACCAGACGAATAGACCAGGCCCAGAGAGCGTTTGCCATGGAGATCAGAAGATATTACAGTGGGGAAAAGTCCATCAGGGCGATCCGAAACAATTGGTGCGAGGAATGCATCTGCGATGCTGATCATTTTTTGGGAGGTAGAGCCGAGGGTGAGCTGGGAGAAAGGAATGACCACAGATGCGCCAATGGCTACGAGTTTTCTAATGATTGAAGGAGTGGGAAGGTCAGGCGCTAAAACGTGTACTGCTGCACCGACGAAGAAACGTGATATAGAGTGGACAAGGTCCACATCCAGGCCAAAGCCGCTCGAAGACGATGTTTTAAGCAAGACGCCAGACACACCGTTACGAACGGAGTCGGAGACGGCGCTCACGTTGGCAACATCGAGGAGAAGGAGTAATCGATGAGCGGGCACCGTCCCCAGCAGACGTTTGGCAAGAGAAAGAGGCACAATGGCCTTGTCGGCGCCGTTATCAAGGAAGGTGATGATTTGATTGACATCAGTAGACGCACTATCTTCCACAAGAAGATAACGGATTGTGCTTTCCGGGGTTGATCCAGAGGTGATGACTGGGGCAACACGCGAGACTGCGAGGAGGAGCTCCTCGTCAACGCGCTTGCCGTCGAGTAAAGCAAGAAATGGGAACATGACAAAACTTGACAAGAAGATTGACGATTAGATGGATCGATCATTCTTTGATGACATCTATTAAATTTATCGTGTCAGATGCATCATAAAATCCATGAAGTCAACGGTCCAATAGTGTAGCGGTTATCACCCAAGATTCTGAAACACGATTTCTTGTGACCCAGGTTCGATTCCTGGTTGGACCTACATTTTTTTCATCCGTACGCTGTCAAGGACTTGGAAATGTAGCACTACCTGGGTCCCTACTAACCCTAAACAAGGAATAGTCTAGCGCACTTGGAGCAAGAAGCGACCCGAGCCCGCAAAGCATTAAATTGCAGCGGTCAAGCTAACCGCAAGGACAAGGGTAAGCCGTACATGATTGTTGTGCTTAAGGTAGCCACATCATGTGGCATGATGGCACAGATGTGCGAGCTTCTGTGAGCCTCATTGAAGAAATCTGCACGTACACGCGGCACTCATGAGACACAGTCAGCGCTCACTCAGCGTGGAACATCGAATGCAGTATTTGGATCATTTGAAAGCCGAAATGATAGCGGTCCGGTGGGGCGTTGCCAAATGATAAATCCTCCACTCTCAGACTGACTCTCTTGAAAAAAAAGGATGAAACAGTGCAGACCACACTAGGATCGTTATGTACTAGTATGTGTGTATTTGCACTAGTGGTGCACCGTTGAGAAGTTGAGGTTTGTACATATAGGCTTCCGATTTCTATCTCAAGTTTCAGCTGAAGCGGCGACTTCGATCATCACCTAGCCCCCACAAGATGTTCCCTCAGGTGAGATTGCGCTACGACTGCGGGTTGACTCCATACTCACCTAGTCATCGTCAGAATATACGCATCGACGTTCACCATCATTTCTTTCTCGACGCTCAAAAGAAGGCAAAGAAAAATTTGGAAGTAGGCTGGCGAACACCAGATGAAAATTTACCTTGGAGACCGCAGACTAGTTTGGCTGCCATGGACAAGCTGGGGGTTCAAACAGCGATTCTTTCTCCCCCTCCAATCTCATCCACTCCACATGGAGCAGAAAACCGCGCGCAAATAAGGCAACAGAATATTTACTCATCGCAGTTATGCGCCGCATATCCCGACAGATTCGGATTTCTCGCTGGCCTCCCATTTCTAGATGATGTTAATGGTACCTTTTCCTGTAAAGCTTCCTTCCGTGTCGTTGGCCTCATGTCCTTTGCGAAATATTTACAGGTTCGTTAGAGGAGATCGCCTTCTCCCTTGACGTTCTTGGTGCAGATGGAGTGGCTCTGCTATCGAGCTATGGGGATGGCAATTCTGCGAGTACGCCCTTTTGAGTTGCAACGCGCTGCAAACAATGACACGATGATACCCCTAGAGTATGTCGCCGACGATTGGTATGATCCTATCTGGAAGGAATTAGACCGAAGACACGCCGTTGTGTTTTTGCATGGTGCTCAAACGCCTTCCTCTACCCCATACCCCCATCCCTGGCTTGGCGTGCCAATTTCTGAGGTGAGTTCAGTAGAATCTAAATAAGTGCTCTCGCTCACTCTAAGAAGGTCCCCAACGAGACTTACAAAGCTGCCGCCCACCTGGTCGTCAGCGGAAAGAAACGACGCTTTCATAACGTCAACATAATCCTCACACATCTGGGCGGGAGCACGCCATTCCTTGCTCCGCGCGTTGCTGCCCTTTCGCATTATATGGGCTGCCCGTTGACGCCGGACGAGATCATAGAAGATTTCAAGAGCTTTTATTACGAGACTGCCCTTAGCGCGCACGAAACGACGCTTACCGCAATGACGACACTCGTACCGTCTGACCGTCTCCTCTTCGGAACTGATTTTCCAGGTACTTGCAGGAGCTGCGCAATGCATTACGCAATTGATAATGATCCTGTTTCAGCTGTAAGTACTAAGACGGCCGAGTGGTACACAAGGAATCTAGAAAATTATTTCGCCGGAAGACCACTGGACCTCGCTAATATCATGCGCGATAATGCTCTTAGGCTCTTTCCAAACCTAGGAAAAAGCAAAGACCAATATCCCAGCGGTGGACACCAGATCAATGATGAACCACACGACGGACCACAATGCACTGTGAATTTGTGAAAGGAGAGTCCGCGCATTGAAGGCCGTACAAAGTGATGAGGTATGCAAAAGATCATAGTTCGATCTAAGGTAGCAGAAATGTAAAGAGACGTCTATACACCGAGCCTGCGCAAAATCGTCAACCCTGTCACATATGAACAAAAACAAAACAAAAAACGTACCTTCGCTTGCTATGTTCATAGACAACGTATGATATAGAGACTGAAGGAATGACCTATGACGGTGATTAGCGGGCAGCTACGCCATAACTCACAATAGTATACCTTCGCTAATGTTGGGAATAGTCCGCGATAAAATCCTCTCCACCCATCCCGTTGATATGTCCTTGTCACTACATCCCAAGGACCCTTATAGCGCTGCGGATGTCCCGACGAACCCGATGCTTGTAACCGCGTCCGTACCAGATTCAACGGATACACGCTCGTGGCGCCTACACTCCCAGATACGCTCCCAAAGGCAAGAAGAGCAAGCACACCAGGCTCGTCTTTCCCAGTCGATCGCAGATATGCCAACTTTAATGCCTCAAAGGTGCTCATATCAATCGCAGAGTATCTGTGATTCGATTAATGGCATGACTTTGTGAAGGCATCATCATACTCACGGGAAAACTCCAATGAGACCGATCTTGTCTCCGGTTAGATGGAAGGCAAGGACACCAACAACGCAAGACGAACCGTCAAACCGCGGTAGAAGGCTCGAAAGCGGCCAAGCTGCCACACTCTCCGGGCAGCATCCACGAGGCTTCGTTTCTGGTCGCCTGTCGAACTCATCATTTGTGTCTGTAAGGCACATGCTCACTATATTATCAATATAGGAATTCCGTTGTTCCATACCTTCAATGTCTCGATTGGGTATATACCTTCATGGCGATAAGATGAAGGAACGAACAGAAGGGGAGTTGTATTACTCACTAAGCTGGCTTGAAATTCCGCCCAAACCTCCAGAGAGGAAGCGGCTCGTTCCGCTAATGTCCCTCGTGTCCTCCACACGATCCCAATATTGCGCGAAAGCTCGTTTCTGCAAATATAATGTCCAGGTAGACCGGAAGCTAAAAGAAGGTACATACAGCAGATTCATACGTCAAGAATTTGATAGCCGATTCAGGGAATATCTTCAGTACAGAAAGGCCATTACCCGTCCAGAACGCAAGCACACCGCCTTCAGAATAGATGCGTGCAACTGCGCCCGCGATCACTTTTAATCCTCCCATCCCTGGCCTAGGTTGAATCGCAGTTCCGCCCATCTCAGGAGGGCGAGTGATTAGAAAAATTTTCACCCGATCAAAAGGTGCTGTACATGTCCGAGACACTTCGGAGAATGTCAACTTACGGCGAACTCAAGAGTTACGGTCGCGTACCAGCTCCTGCCATTCCACCAGCCATGAGAAACTTGAAGGCAGTATGAGCCTGCAACCAATCATGGTGTTCCTCAATCTCCTCTTCCTCGAATTCGTCATCTCCAATCACATCAGCACTTTCCCATAGTGATGGTAGAGGCGGGGGCTTGTCTTCCGCACTGAGACTGACATCACCTGAAAATAATATTCATGCTGAGAATCATGGACGGGGATGAAATGGCAAACCTTCCATTGTTACCCGTACCGCTCCCCTTCCATCATCTCCCATAAACCTCTTAACTTCGTAGTATTGGTATATCTCAGCCGCAGATGCCTTTCGAGGTAATAATAATAAGAAATCTCTGAACTCCCGAAAGCTAATGCTATGTGAATGTGGCGACCAAGTCAGATACGTTATGAAGTCAGTCAGTGTGGAGGGCAGAAGTGATATCCCTGGCAGATAATAAGGGCAAGCCATGCAAGATTGTATCAATCTCACCGGCTTTGCTCAATGCTAATGATAATTCCTGCTCATCGAGGTGACCATTGCCGTCAAGATCCAGTTCATCGTGGAATATCGACCATAGTTCTAAACCGCCTTTTTAAGATATTCCCAGCACATGAAATAAAGTACTTACCAGCTTCCTTAGTCTCGGCGTACCGCCTAAACTCAGGCCACCTAATATGACTAGGCCGTTCATTCGTTATGTGACCTCCACACTTCCCAAGTAGCTCATCCTCATACACCTTCCTCATTTCCTCTGCTCTCTGTGCTATCAGTGGCTTCCCAGCAGGAAACATTCTCGATGCAGCTACTTCCGATCCATGATAGCTCGAATTGGGCAAGCGCTTCCATAGTTCGTGCAGGCGTCTCTCCCGCTCCTCCTTCCCTTCTTGCTTTCGAAACTCGAGAAGACTATGCGGAAGTGGATGAAAGGGAGGAGGGTCGGACCTCAGTCGTGGAATAAACGGCCGATCTTGGACACCGGAGAGACAAGACTCATAAAGTTCGCGGCTCGTGAGGTGTTTTTCTAGAGCGTCCGCCATGAACGCAAACCGGGCGAGATGGATAGATTGTGGTGCCCAGTTACGATAATCAGTGTAGGATTCATAGAGACATTCTACACGTTTTTGAAACGTTCAGCTGGCGTACCGATAGTATAAACCAAGAAACTTGACGGAGTTCTGTTTACCACTGCTTGCCGAACCAAAACGGTCACGTTCCCAGTCACTGGCAAATTCTGTCAAACAACTAGGTCTTTCATGAAAAATGTGCTGCATAGTGTCTTTACAAAATGGTAGTGTAAAAACGAACAAATGCGAAATACAGTGTAGTTACAGTAAAATAGTTTCATTATCCATCAGAGTCCCAATAAACATAGCAAATGCACGAACTTCAAAGCCGCTGCATCACAGACAACATAGGCCAGACATGAAACGTTTGAAGCCACTTGCGATCGACTGCCACCAGCTGTGCTTTGCACGACTAGCAACATCTCGATCAAGGAGGGCAGCAGGAAACTCAGAGGCATCCCCAGGAGCCTCTATCTTACTAATCAGGCCTTGAGCAGAGGGAGTCGCAGTACCCTCAGTCCATTTGTCAGAATTAAGAGTGAAATTAAGAGTTGAATTGAGAGTAGAGGGACGCCTATCGTGACCAGGAGAGTACGTGGGAGGTTGAGAAGACTTATCATGCCCAGCATGATTCGAAGGAGAGGAGACATCACAGTGTGTCAGCACGCTTGCAGGGGGTGTCGGCAGCGAGGGCTTGGGAGGTAGAGGCGGAGGTCCCGACTTCTCAATCAAGATCAACGGAGCCGCACCATGGTCAGATTCACGAGAAACCAAAAGTAGTGTGGAGTGGGGTGCCTTGCGTCAGTGGTCAACCCGAAGCACTTATTCGAAGGTAAGGCACATTATACATACTAGCTGTGATATGATAGTGGGCGTTGGCGAGTCACATCCAGATCCAACTGATCTGGGCCTTTTGCGCTGGTTGGGAATTGGGGGTGTCGGTGGGCGATATTCCTATGGATTATGAAGACTCGATCTGGAAATATTGTAAGATTACACGCACCTCTTGATAAGACGGCTGCCGTGCTGTGGAGCGCATTAGGTGTTCCCAAGGCGTGGGTGAACTTGGACGAGACACGAGTTCCTCGCCGTGGCAGCTCTCAGTAGGTGTAGGAGGAGTCAAGTTCATAGTTCCTGATGTCCCCCAATCCTGTGATATGTGAGTGAAATTCGAATTCCTTGATTGCCAAGGATTAGCGTACAGGCGTTGAGGGTGACAGCCTTTCAGTAGAGAATTCGGTGTCGGTCCCATGAGTATCGTGGCTCGATGGGCCCACGACTGTATCAATAGCAGGCAAACCAGACGTCGCTCTTCCCTCCCTAATCACCGCCCGGTCAATTGCGTTACGCCAGTTGGGGGGTAGCTTGAATAAATCGGTGAATATCCAGCTCTTTTAACAGGGCACGTGTGTGTACTTACCGGAGGGGCATCCTGATTTATAGAAGCATGCGAAAAAGAAAACCGTCTTGTGGAGCTCGTCGGCGAACCATGAGGAGAAGCAGGAGGCGAGGGAATAAATTTTGGAACGGGCTTCCTATAACTCGAAGTTCGGCTGGCTAGTTTCGGTGCCGACATTGTGACAGGATAGAAAAATATGGTGGGAGACGGAGACTTATGTGCGACGACCTCTTAAGCCGAGGCGTATGTGGCACCAATAATACCACAATTATGGATTGTTGCTTTGCGTGGACCAAAGATCAAAGCAGTCGTATAACAATTAAAGAAAATAATGATGAAAGACAGAAAGGACCGAACTTCATATATAGAAACGCCTCGAGTTTATCCCGAGGCGGAAGTCATTAAAGCTTGGGAAACTTCCTCTCTCTCGTCAGCAGCCACGCTTTGGACGTACAGAAGGCTCACCTCATGTATACCGCACGTGTGGCTGCGTTTGACTGGCTACAGTCACAATGAGACAACCGATCGCGACGAGCGCGAATCCTGACACACAGGTCAGAGGGGAGTCCCAGCTGCAAAATTGTTTGCCACCGCCATTCATGGATTAGTCGAGGACAAAGAACGATCTCCGCAGCCGTAAAATCTTCATAACACAATTCATAAACCGTTATACTGACGTACCTGATCTCCAAGGATAACTCCGAGTTGGTAACTTGGTAGGCTGGGAGGAGTTTCGAGAGTTCACCCTGTGCATTCCGGAGTTAATCCACCCCAATTATGGCACGCCCAGTGTAAATGAAACCTTCACTTCAATTGAACTTTGACTCCGCACTTCGTAAGTTTTCCCGATGTGCTTGACATCATACCCGATAAGCACAACGATATATATATCATGATGATCTGTGGAGCACAAGCTCCGTCAACAATTTCCCGGCGCCCAAATATGCGCTCCAAAGTAAAATAGAAAAAATCGGTAAACAGTGACCACCCTAATAGTAAGGCATAATGCCATTGGATCAAGAAGACAAATAGCTATATGTCAGTGAATTGCGTAGCTTGTATGCGATTGAATTGATGTACGAGATACAAGTTAGATCATTAAATGGCGTTACTTGATGAATAGACAGATGGAAGCAGTGCGTTAGTCGAATTCGAAGGACACATTGAGGGTGGGTAAAGATGAATCAAGGGTATCAAGGTGATGCTTAATAGAATCCGAGCCGTATGATAACGCATTCTTGTCGTGGGATTATAATTGTCATTGCAGGCAAGATGGACGCAACCTCCCGGATCTCGGATTCCGTCGTGAATAGATGAAGTCATAATCGATGTGATATGAAGCGCGGCAGATTCCTCAAGGAAGACTAGACTTCTCTTGAATGAGAGCTTCCAGCAATTGGTGCTCCTCACGTTGCGTACGTGAGTGCGAAGATAACCGAACCTTCCATTGTTGCACCCATGTCCATCTCGAGACACGTTCCTCTTGAGTAAGGCTTGATCTATTAGATTGTGGCGAGGAAGATGCCGAAATCATAGAACGCAGCCGCTCGCGACCGAGGATAGGTGCCAATGAGAGGAACGACAAAAAGGCAAGTTTGACAAGAATGTCTGGTGAGGTCAGCAATGACGAAACTGTTTGCTGGGATGGCGAGGTCGTGGATGCAACGGTTTGAAGGATATCACCGATCTGACGTCAATGGTCATTTGGGTACTCCAAGCTCAGCAAATCACAATCCTACCTGACAAGTGACCGCCGTCCAAGGGAGGCATCCGATGAAGGCACCGAGGAGGCAATCGGAGATCGCAACACCGCACACACCACAAGCGATGTTAATTCCCGACCAAGGCACTACGCCAACGAGGCGGAGGACGGACAACCGTGCCCAGGTCGGTGAATTTGATTTTTTTCCGGTGGACAAATTGGATTCTCCCTCCAGAGCAATACGGGTTATTTGGAGTGCACGGGGAAACAGGCGCGATAGAGATGGTGCTAAAGGTGCACACAAAAGGGTCGCAAAAATAGAACCCAGTGTAGTCAATGCGGAGAGTAGCAATGTAGCCAGAACTGGATGAAACAGAGCCCCCGCTAACACATTCTAATTTTTTTTTAAAAAAAAGGATCCACGTAAATCTATCAACTAAAAATAAGATGAGATAAAGTTTGCTCACCCAAATGACGCTGCCTGGGATCGACCAAGCATGCTTCCATACAGCAGTTACAGACAAGACGCCGATGACGTGAGCTAAATGTAGCGGGCCACTTTGTGAATATGCATGCAGCTCACGGCCTAGCGCGGCAAGCTCGGGTAGGGTTCTCGGGAAAGCAACGGAAATGGGTAAGGAATAAAGCGACAATAGTACGACCGCCGTTGTTAGCGGGAAGAGGAGCATCACCAGCAGTATAGGAGCGTGCACCTAGAATAGTAAAGATCAGATTGAGTAGGGTGGGAAGGTGTGTAGAACGAACCGACGGAGGGCGCCACCAGCGAGCATGCGTGTGAGGTGCATCCTGGTCGTTAAAAATGTCACCAAATGTTGTCTGCTGCGAGGATGCAGATATTGGTAAGACAAATTCGTCCTGCACGGTGGACTGCGGAGACGAAGGAGTAGACCAGTTTATAGAGTGAGATGTGGGCACGTGCAAAAGATCTAAAAAAGTGGAAGCGATCACTGCGAACATGGAAGGTTTCTGGTCCGGTTCAGGTGAGGCAAGTAATTGAGAGGGTTCAAGATGTGACCTATCCAGAGATGGAGTTGACGGAGTGGATGGTTCGGATTTCTGTATAGGGAGAACGAGCGAAGAAGAACGACGCCTTCCCAACGTGTTTATGGTGAGTGCAGGACGTATGTTGGTTGAAGAAGCACGACTACGATTAGGCGGTGGTACAGCCAAGGACATCACTGTAGTTAAGTAAAAGGGAAAAATTGGAAAAGGGTGTTTGGTATGAGTTGAAAAAAGTACGTAAAGTAGTCTGACGCAAACGCTCGTCGAGCTCCGATCGGCATATGAGCAATCCCCGAAGTAAGTCGGTTATTGTATTTTATTCACTCAACTACATAGAAAATGGACATCCATGGACATCGGCAGGTAACACGCAAGCACACCGGACATAGCATCATCAAGATATTGGACTCATATGTCAAGACTGCGGACTAAGCCAAGACATTATGACAAATCATCGGGCCCCGCACGGAACAAAGTCTCACCGACCAGCATAGTCATAGCATAACATGAAATTGTAGCACCTCTTCGTAGCATACCGAAATCACCCCTCAATGCGCTCTCCTGCTCTCCTGAATAATGTTACCGAGCTCCTCCAACTTGCGCTTTGCGCGAAGGAGTGTACCAAGCTAATGAATACATCAGTCAGATATCCAAATGATTACACTGTGATACCTACTCGTTTCTTCGTCAGTTTTCTTGCCTTCTTATCCTAGATTTTTGTAAGAAACTTGATTGGCACACGATAAGATCAACGCACCTTGGCGTTTCTCAACAACTCAAGCACCCGACGCTCATATGGCGCAAAGCCAGAAACTTCCCGCACGACAGACCGCACGAACTTGTTTTTTGTTGATTGAATACCCTTGCGGTGGCTGGGGCGCGTGGTCTTAGGAATGGCAGTGGTGGGATAGCCCTTGTTCAGGCCCTGGCGCAAGTCTATATTGACATTCGCGATGAGCGGTACAAAAAATCCAAGCAAGTCACTCACTGCTTCGTGCCATTTTCTTGACGAGATCTTGAGGTTGTGCTGTTGTTGCTGGCGTCCAAATCTGCCTCTTTCCAAGGAGTCACGTGTGCTCTCTTGTGGCTGATGGTACTGTACAGTTTCTTTTCTAATATATTCCCACAACCTTTCGTGACAATGACATACATAAAGATTAGAACAAGTCAAAGACGTGTATGCAGTGTTGTACACTATTATGTGATCTATGCTGTGATTGCAATCATGGATGCGCAAATAAGACATTTGAAACCTAGATAATCTGTGCGGCAAAGTGTCATGAGCCCGCTCTGTGCCACAACACTCGTCTTAGTATTGCCGCACGACTTTCACCCTTCCTGTGGCGCGCCCCGAGGTAACCACATTGTCTTCTATATGAGGCACTGCAATGGATGTCGGCGATGTCCGCGCGGAAGAGGGGAGGTGGATGGGTGTAGGTGGCCGAGGTGAATCGGCGTATTGCTCACCTCGGATTAGGTGCCTCCGCGAGCCTCCTTCCTCTTCCTCTTCCTCCTCCTCTTCCTCCTCCTCTTCTTCATCGTCTTCAACAGTTTCCTGTAAGAAGAAAAACAGCTTGCATGAGTGAACATGTCTCCGCCCTGAGATTATATATCCCTACCGCATCAAAGTCCTCCATTAGTCGGTCATCCTCATCAATGTCCTCCTCCTCATCATACTCTTCATCATCTATCCACCGACCTCTCCAGTCTACCATATCCAATTCCTCTGGGCTCTCCGGTCTCACCCGCAACCATTGCATCCGGGGTCCAGTTTTGGCTCGTTCACTAACTTTGAAGCCATATATTCGTGGTTGATAAAGGTGGCCTGCAGGGCGTTTCTGCCCCCCATGCGGATTTGGATTGATGAAGGGTGAAGGTCGCGAGGAACTACTACCCGAGCCACTGTGCGGCGAGCGTCCGGGAGACATGGATGACCCCGGTGAGGACGAAGGTTTGTAGAACGGCGCTGGGGCAAGTTCACGATAACTCTGGAAAAATAGGTGCGCAAATGTCGTTCCAAAGAAGGCCCCTACGTCCCTCGAGACATTGGTGAGAAGTACTAATGGTCAGCAAAGACACAGCTCACACACCATCGACCCCTTGGAAACGACTACTTGGTGGTGCATAGATATCATTGCAATTGGGACAGAAAAGTTTAACAGTGTCGAGGCCCGGGAGATCAGAACGACCGGAAGGAACGACATTGCAACCCATGCAATATACACGTGGGCAGACGCCAAAGAGGGCATTTTCATACTTATCGACCTGTGAGAAAGCATGATCGACTTGATCAAGTGTGTTAATGCACGATATGCTTGACTCACCATTGCTTGCAATCCAGCACGCGTCAGTATATAACGCTGATGTACTAGACCATACAATAGTTCAGCTGATGCTTCGACGATTGACACGTCGGGTATTTTTGATGAATCTTCGTCTCGGAGCGAATAAGATCGTGACGCCACTGAATGAAACAAAGCGACGTACCAGGCTCCACGTCCAACACCATCTCCATTGCCTCCTTCCAGAAAGGCACCATGGCATTCAAGCCGGTGAGGTTGAAATCATCCTCGATAAAATCTTCCGAGACTTCACAGAAGTACTCGTGCCCAGGCAGGGAGCAAAACCAGCTAATCCATGTAAGGGTAGATGTAGGAGTAGATGATGCTGAAAATTAGTACGAGCAAGTTAGCGAGCTCTCAAAAGATTTCCCCGTTTCCAAAAAACGCGCAAAGAAAGTTATAACTTATGAAGTCCGGAATGAAAGATAGGTTGATACGCACTGTAACCTTCTTCAACTTCCTCCATGACCTCGTCGCCCTCGCCAATACCACTAATGACCTCTTCCTCCTCAAGCTCGACCTGCTCCTCCTCAAGCTCGGGTGGACGGGACATAACGTTCACACTTTAAGTCAGACAGGCTGACGGGCTGTGGGTCTGCATCCTGTAACCTGTTTCTCGAGAAGTTCCAGATCTGTATTCAAACTCCGCTTTCGTGTTCACAGCTGCAACGCTTCGATCACAGCAGACTTTAGCAAGATTTTAGGCCACAAAGAACACCTACAGACCTCGGAGCACACCGAACACATGAACCCTCTTCCTAGCACATTTGTATGTAATACTTGGCTCTATTTGCAACTCACGACGTCTGGAAACTGCATGTCATCTGTTCTTTTACATGGCCACCCCAAAATGAAGATCCCATAATAACCAGCAGCAATAATTGCCCAGTGATCCAACTGATGATGGTATATGAAACACCCTTCCATCCTGCCAATGTGCCAATCTCCGCAGCAAAGGTGCTGATTGTTGTTAGACAACCGCAATACCCGTCTCCTAAACCCTGAAGCAACGAGCAAGTTTCTGGGGAAACTGTAGATGGGAGACCTTGCAGTACATGGAAAAAACCTAGGAGAGCGGTCCCAAGTGAGTTCGCTGTGAAAGTCCCAAGAGGCATAGTCTTCAAGCGGGGATTCAAATTTATGGACAGAAGATACCGGGTTAATGTGCCAGGGAAGGAAAATAGGAGAGCAGCGGTCGCTTGGTGGCGGAAATTGTGTGGCAGAAAGAAGTACGTTGGAAGGGTCGCTGCGTATGTGAGGATCGCAAGGATGGTAAGCGTGTATCGGACAATTTTGCTTGGCGGTCGAGGGGCCGGAAAGTACGGCTGAGCTACTCCACAGACATATATTCCAAATTTCAATGACCCCAGTGACAACACGAGGGTGACCCAAGTCTTCGTAAAACCGTCCATGAACTGCCAAACGTAAAAGGAACACTCCGTCATGATTCGAACCGCCAAAGAATAAGGGTCTGCTCACATCTCGAAGCCCGCCTCTGTAGAACTGACCACTATTCACCCACGAATCAAAGATATCCACCTGCCACCCAGAAAATGTTGTTAATGATCCACAGAACCCTGTGGCAGGTTAATAGGTTTTATGGTCTGATACCAGAGGTACTGACCAGTGGTCAAGGCCGTGTATAACGGACCATAGCTGCGGAGAGGTATGAAAGGCTAGGCGATGTGAAGGGAGAAGGCACACATACAAATTACCAAATGGTACTTTCAGTCTTAACCCAACGCCCATGATAAAGCACCCCGTGGCCTGGACGTAAGCCAACGGGAAAATACTTTCCCCGTTGTACGTTGCGAGCGCTTGCAAGCCAAGCCGTGCGAGGACTCCGAATATTGACGCAGGCATGAGGAGGGCTAGCACATGGATTGATAGGGGGTGATAAATTTTCACAAGTGGAAGTGCTTCGACTTCAGATGGGGGACGATCGATGCTAGCGAGAGAGTTTGCATCGTCTATGGCTCGATGACGAGCGAGAAAGGACCCTACATCAGGGCGCTGTTGTGATGCATGGTCTAAAGGCATCAGTGAGCTCTTCTCGGAGACTATCGGTGTGATGGTCAACTTCAGTTTGCAGGAGAGGAAAATCTGTGACCGTGGCTGCGGCTGCGTGAAAATTTCCTCCAGAAATTGTTCCCCTTGGTCTGGGATGGAATTTACTTGAACTTTGGGTGCCCAGGAGTCAGCACTAGTACTAACTATATAAGTGATTGAATCAGTGACCCGGAGGTTGGCTCGTTGTGTTTAAGATCAAATTCCCTGCCAGTCAGGTAAGTGACTCGGAGTCTTGGACGATTCGGACCCAACGTTGACTGTGATTACCAATTTTGAATTCTAACCTTCAATCAAATCCTAATCTCCGAATTTGAATTCCGGAAAGTGTATGCTTGAACTTGAAGGCTTTTGCTCGACAACCTCAGCACGCCTGTTTACATGCTGTTCTGCCCGACATGCGCTAATCTGCTCGTCATATCCTCAGAGACAGGGTACAACAAATGGGCATGCAATTCGTGTCCATACGAATTTCCGATCTCGAAGCAAGTGTGTACTCGAATCGTTTAAAAAATATATTGCGGTCCTTTTTATGACCGCATTATAGATGACTTCCCGCTCGCGCATGAAGCGCAAGGAAGTAGACGATGTGCTCGGAGGAGAGGAGACGTGGCGAGATGCTGATTCTACTGCGAGTTAGTCACTTCTTTTCTTTCACAATGCAAGAAGTGGGAATGTTGATCCACGACCCATAGTCTCTTGTGACAAGTGCAGTCATCCCCGCGCGTATTTCTATCAGTTGCAGATCCGATCTGCGGATGAGCCCATGACGACATGTATGTGCTTGATCTCGACTGAATTTGCGACACTTGGTGCTGATTCATGGCTTCGTGGGATCAGTTTACAGGTCAGTGTTACTGGCGTCTATGATAGCCAGTTTGATGATCGAATTCCAGATGCGCCGGGTGTGCCTATCAATGGCGCGAAAACTAATATTTTTTCTTTTAAAATGGGTGCCGAGACCCTTACTGGCACTGATATGTACATCAAAAATGTTTTTGCTAAGCCTCTGACATCCTCAGTCATATCGGAGCCACCATCCACACTCCCATCTTTGATTTCAATTTATGTTCATGAGTGTGTACTACCCATGTCGCAGAGTTTTATCTAGCCCCAGGGCCGCACATATGAGCTTGCAAATACCGCAGTGTGAGGATTTACCCACCAATTGACCTTCCCTGGCAGTCCCACATACCAGTATTGACACCCCCCACCTCCGAATTATTGCACCTGGGACCTCAGTGCGGCGCTCCACCATAGGCCTGCCACGACTGTTCACGCTAACAGCACGCTCACCCGCACCGCCGTCCGTCCCCCAAGCCCACCACCTGAAAGGTTAGTGCATCATCGTGATTCAAATTTTCGCCCTTCCGGCAGCCGATGGCTGTCATCATGCCAACTTCAGCATGGTAAACGAATCCTACTGCGACCGCTGGAATAGGTTGAATAGATGAGAATCTCACCACTGGCGGCCGCCAGTGACGGCGGCAGGCTTTCCACTTTGTCTGGCAGAAGTGGGAAGGCTGTATGTCGTAGGCCGCCGCATCCTCCTATATCTATGAATATTATCAATTGCTTTAATGGTCTGGATGGACTATCGGTGTATATTTGTCTGAAATTCACGAAGCCTACATACAAGTTAAACATGGCAGGTCAAATGAATAGTCACCGCTAGTCGGGTTGCAATCGTCATCACGGTGATACCATGCGGTAGTGTTTACTTCCCGCGAAGTGAAATGAAGTGCGACCAAAGCCGACCACTGTTTAGATACAGACTTAAAGTTAGTGTGCCTTCATGTGAAAGCGAACCTGAAGGCTGGCGCTCGTCGTCCGGACTCCGGATCCATCCGTTGTTTTCGTTGTTCCCAGAATAGAACTTGTCTGCAAGGCCTCCCAACTTTTTCATCCAGACACATCTTGCCTTTTCCCAAACAAAAATGTTGGCACACCGGTCAGTTGTTGGTGTTGCGCAGGGCACATTTAGGTCCGCTCAGGTTGACCGATTTGTATTTTCTGATTATTCGGGTTGGCGCTTACGTTTACGTTGTAGCCATTCAGACGGTATGCTTCTGCCTCCCCGACTGCTGCTTTTGCTGGGCACAAGGGCAGCAACGTGAGTCTTGCATTAATTTTCGTGTTATAGCCCTTACCCAGTTGGCAGGGTAAATACACCGTGACTTTGATTCCTGGAGACGGTTAGGTTGCTCGTCCAGTGGAGATTTAGTTGTTTGACGTCAGAGTTTAGGTATTGGCCCAGAGATCAGCGAATCAGTCAAAAACATATACGCTGCTGCAAATGTTCGTTTGTGGTCTCATTTGAGATGAACGCTACTTACGAGTTCAATAGGTCCCCATTGAATGGGAGGAGGTCAGCGTCACTCCCGTTCTGAAAGGTGGGAAAACGGTTATCCCGGATGCTGCCATCAATTCTGTAAAGAAGAACACTGTTGCTCTGAAAGGTGCGCCTGATTATGACCGGAAAGAAGCAAAACACTAAATCCTAATCTCAGGACCGCTGGCAACTCCAAGTGCGTCCAATTTTTATTGTCATTCATATGTATGCTGAGGGTGCTCAAGTTGGAAAGGGTCACGTCTCTTTGAACTTGACTCTGCGTCGGACGTTCAACCTCTTCGCGAACGTTCGTCCGTGTGTTTCGATCAAGGGCTTTAAAACTCCATACGACAACGTTAACACCGTTCTGATTCGGGAAAACACGGAGGGAGAGTACTCGGGTATTGAGCACGAGGTAGGGTTCACCCTATGATGGATGAGTATCACTTACGTGGGTGTTCCAGATCGTGGATGGGGTGGTCCAATCCATCAAACTCATCACATGGGATGCCTCTGAGCGCGTTGCTCGTTATGCCTTTCATTATGCACAAGCTAGCGGAAGGAAACGAGTCACGGCTGTTCATAAGGCCAATATCATGTGAGTGGTATCTTAGCCGAGAATTACGCATGAATACTGATTAAAGACAGGAAAATGTCGGATGGCATGTTTTTGTCCGCATGTCGGCAAGTTTCGAAAGACTTCCCGGGTATCGCCTACGATGAAGACCTTTTGGATCGTGTCTGTTTACAGGTAAATAAACACGGGGCCGATGTAGCGATGAGCACAGCTGAAGACATCTTCTAGATTGTGCAGAACCCCCAACCTTATTCCAACCGGGTCATGGTGATGCCCAATCTTTATGGCGATATTTTGTCGGACATGTGCGCTGGATTGATTGGTGGCCTCGGCTTGACACCGTCTGGCAACATAGGTCGTGTAGGTCGCATTTCCCTTTAAGCGGCTCAAGCTGAAGCCTTCTGTCCTCTTCCGTAGGATGCATCGATTTTCGAAGCCGTGCACGGATCGGCTCCCGATATTGCAGGTACAGCTCTTCACTTTAGGCATATAACCAATACCGAGATGGTCAAATATAGGGAAGGGATTAGCTAATCCCACTGCTCTCCTTCTATCTTCTCTCATGATGCTGAGGTACGTGAACCTCAGGAACTCTCGCTGGCTTCTAAGCTGATCCGGGATACCTCGTATAGACACATGAACTTGAATGAGCATGCCGCCAAGATCGAAGAGGCTGCTCTTAGTGTAAGGAGTTTTTCCTATTACGCGTATGTTGTGTTTCTTACGACGCGCACGTTATAGACGATCGCGGAAGGTAAGACAATTACGGGGGATCTGGGTGGGAAGGCCTCGACCATGGAGTACACGAGTGCGATCATCAACAAACTCACGAAGGCATGATCGTTCCCGTAGAGAGGCTGTGAGATTTATAGACAGATAGACCGTATTTCTACCAATACTAGATAATTGGGATCGGCTCCAATCTGCTTCGGTCCCTTGCTTCCGCTACCGACTTAGGTTGCGTGGGAAATAGTAGCCTGCGGATGTGATAGGAAAATGAACTCAGTCAAAGTTGACCTACAACGACCAGCCTTAAGATCCCTTCCACGCCTATACACGGCATTCACTCTTCATAATCCCTCACTCGCCCTACAGGGCAAAGACGACAATAATTTTCACATTCCTGTCCGACGAGGTTAGCTTTTCAGAACTAACCTTGTGCAGCTGATGAACGTTGATGAACCCTTGGCCAGATAGATAACTCTAGTTCACATTCTTCCAGAAAACAGATAATCCAAAAAACGTTGGACATCCTGTAATAGTTTCCTGCCTCCGTACGATACGAACGAAATGACCGACGAACTCACTCAAACACATAACCCGCCAAAGAAGGACGAAAGGAGGCCCCCCTCTGTACCAAACAGAGGTTCGAGGAGAACTTCATCGAATGCTAGACCTTCTTCTGCAGCCGGCAACCTCCAAGGTGCCCCAAGGCCTTCCTCTAGGTCTGGTAACAAGAAACCTCAAACAGGGGTGTCCACTGGTGGTGGTACTGAGTCTGGTTCAGACACCAACAGGAAAGCTCCCGAGCCTAAGAAAGCCGAACCTCGTAGCAAGAGCCAGACCAGTGGTGCCACACGAAACGGTAATCACCGCAAAGGTCAACCTTCTGCGTCTCAGGGTACACGCAGCATAACCGGCCATTCCTCTTCGCCTGCACCCCCTTCTGCATCAGAATCAAGTGACGCTTTGTCCTCTTTACAAAGAGTCATCGCAGACCTGAAGACAACTTCGCCTCCAAACCAATCTTCCTCTCCTGGCATCAATAATTCACTCGCTGCTTCTATGCACGCACCGCAAGCACAACCTTCAAACCTTCCAGTTAATGCACCAGTGTTCCAGCCAGGTGCTTCTTCTTTCCCTGGGTCCAACCTCGCAGATGCCGTTAGGCACCGCAAAGCTGTATCGCTGGGCACCGCCGGTGTTCCCGGTAACTACAACTCCTTCTCGCCTCACCTAGGCGCGATGATGGAAGATGCCGAAGATGGTACCGGAGCTTCATTTG
Organism: Suillus americanus; assembly: GCA_016695465.1. Lineage (NCBI taxonomy): Eukaryota > Fungi > Basidiomycota > Agaricomycetes > Boletales > Suillaceae > Suillus > Suillus americanus. The sequence goes on from MU177898.1 coordinate 925,647, forward strand.
AAGACGGCGAAATCCCTGAGCATTTCTACCAGCATCAACAAGGGCACCAGCCTCGCTCTCAGTCTCAAAGTTTCATGGCTCCTCGTTTCGCTGCTCTCGCAGCACAAGAACAGGACGTTCTTGGACCCACTGGTCGTCCGCAGCTTGCCCCTGGTTTCATGTTTGGAGCACGTAGGAGGGCTAGCTCTAATGTTCCCGTTGGTCCGCCTATCAACGAGGAAGATGTCAGATTCCAGTTCCCTCAGCAACAACCCAACTTTCCTTCGGATGAGCAACCCCACAGGAAACCTGAAGGTGACTTCACAGGGATTATGGCTGAACAGGTGTGGCCAATCGTGTTGCATGCTTTGTGTCACTGAAATTATTATAGATCGCCCTCCAGAACCAGATTGAGGCGCTTCAGCAACAACAACAGGCTTTGTACCAGCAGCAGCTCGCTTCGAACCAGGTCCTTTCGCTGCAAACTCCAGGATTGGTCCCAAACAGGCACAGACGTGTCCAAAGCACATTACCGACCAATATGGGCGGAAATTTAGGTGTCAATGCTTTCAACTCTCCCATGGGCCAATTCAATAGTATGAGCAACCTTGGCCTTGGTCTCGATAATCAACCAGCTGGTCTCCCACGCGGCCACGGCAGGCGACACAGCGTCAATGTTGTCAACAAACCCAGTCCTGCTCAGGGGTCAATCAGCTTTCCTTATAGTGGTCAAGACGGTTTCGACGACGGTTTTGCACCTCCTCCTGGCTTTGGTGGTCACTCTCGCACCACTTCTCGAGTTGATTCTAGCTGGCGCATCAGTAAGTTTTATACTCGTTTGTCTGCGCATCTAATATTCATGATTGTTCAGATGGAGGTGTTGGTGCTATCCAAGGCAACAATGCATTCGCCGCTGATCTTGCTCAAGCACAAGCACAGCTTCAAAGTTTGCAGCAGTTCCGTGCTGCGGCCGGTGGCCACCATCACAAGATGCCATCTTTCTCGTTCCCCAACATGCTTCCAAACATGATGGCTGCGAACATGATGGGTCTGAACATGGGCGGTGTCAGCTTACTGCAGCAGCAACAGCAACAGCAGCAACAGTTCCAATCACAGCTTCAGCAACAATCCAACCAGCCCCAACGCAAATCTCTTTTCGCTCCTTACCTACCTCAGGCTTCGCTGCCGCCACTTCTTGCAGCAGGAAAACTAGTTGTTGGGATCTTACGAGTCAACAAACGCAATCGCTCAGACGCATACGTTGCCACCGAGGTTCTCGACGCCGACATTTACATTTGTGGATCCAAGGACCGTAATCGTGCTCTGGAGGGTGATATTGTCGCCGTAGAGCTTCTTGATGTTGATGAAGTGTGGGGAACGAAGAAGGAGAAGGAAGAGAAGAAGCGCAAGAAGGAAGAGAACTCCGCTTATGACCTGAAGTCGTCTTCAGTACGCCGGGACGACAAGAAAAAGGATGACGTTGAAGTCGAGGGCCAAGGTTTGATGCTGTTCGAAGATGAGGAGTACGTTTGCATCCTTTTTCTTGTTGAACCATTGACTTAGTCGTTTGTTTCTGTCAGGGTTACCGATGATGTCAAGCCTCAGTTTGCGGGGCACGTCGTTGCGGTTGTTGAGCGTATGCCTGGCCAACTCTTCTCTGGTACTCTTGGCCTGTTGCGCCCTTCATCCGCTGCGACCAAGGAGAAGCAGGAGGCTGAGCGCAGGGAACGTGAAGGCGACCGTGGCGACGAGCCCAGGCGTGGACCCATAGAACGCCCGAAGATCGTGTGGTTTAAGCCCACCGACAAGCGAGTACCGCTCATTGCCATTCCGACTGAACAAGCACCTGCAGACTTCGTCCAGAACTCTGAGAGCTATGCAGACAAGCTGTTCGTTGCTTGTATCAAGCGTCACGTCAGTGTATTTTGGATTGTATGTCGACTCTATTGACGCTTCTGCCATAGCCCATTAGTTCGCTCCACCCATTCGGTACTTTGGCTGAAGAGCTCGGCCCCATTGGAGACATCGAAGTTGAAACTAGTGCTTTGTTGAAGGACTGCAATTTCCCTACAGAGGAATTCACGGACAGCGTTCTTAAATGCCTGCCTCCTACACCCTGGACGTGGGTTCCTGATTACCTCTCTCAAGATATGAGCTGACAATACCATATACAGTGTACCAGAAAGGGAGTTTGAGGTTCGGAAGGATCTTCGTGAAGAATGCATCTTTACTATCGATCCTGAGACTGCAAAGGACCTTGATGACGCACTGTCCATTAAGGCCAACGACGATGGCACTTATGATGTGGGCGTGCACGTCGCTGATGTCTCTTACTTCGTCAAGCCTAACACTGCTCTTGACCGCGATGCTCGCAAGAGGGCAACCAGCGTGTATCTCGTGCAGCGCGCCGTCCCCATGCTTCCTCCCACCATCAGCGAAGAGGCGTGCAGTCTTAACCCGGGTGTTGAACGTCTGGCATTCTCGGCTGTCTTTACCATGACCAAGGAAGGCAAAATTGTCAATAAGTGGTTGGGCAAGACCGTCATTAAGTGAGTGTTATGTTTCCGTGCAATAGCATAATTAAATTCATTTAATGTTAGATCTTGCGCGAAACTGTCATATACCGACGCTCAGAAAGCTATCGACGATCACATTCTAGGTGATCTCGTGGTCGCTCCGGAACACAGTACATCAGCGATCGTACATGACATTAAGGTCCTGAATGGTCTCGCAAAGCAACTTCGTGCTACGCGCATCCAGGATGGCGCTGTCAGCCTATCGTCTAAGCGCCTTAAGTTTACCCTGGACGAAAGCGGCCGACCAGTGGACTGCGAGCAGACCGAGAACAGCGATGCAAACGACCTCGTGGAGGAGGTTTGTGTTCAATTTGTACCTGAGCTATATTGAAGACTGATCTGAACAATTATAGTTCATGCTACTTACTAATATCACCGTCGCGCAACGTATTGCCGTTCACCTTCCCGAGCAGGCCTTGCTTCGTAGACATGACACACCGCTCGAGAGACGCCTCGTGAGTTATTATCGTATCTGTGATCCCGTTCCAGTTACAACTTTGTGCAGAATCTTTTCACCGAACGTGCCAATCGACTCAATATCGCAGTCGATGTCTCCTCTAGTGGTGCCCTCATGAAGTCATTCGAGGCGATCACAAACCCTACTGCCCGCATGGTGTTGGAGCTGATCTCCCACAAAGCTACTCAGCGAGCCAAATACTTCTGCGCCGGCATGCTCGATATTGCGAAATACAATCACTATGCTTTGAGCGTACCCCTCTACACTCATTTTACCTCTCCTATCCGACGCTACGCAGATGTTCTTGTGCACCGTCAACTCGAGTCAGTTTTGCAGGGTGGAGGTGAGCTACGCTTCGTAACCGTCTTTGTCATGTTCTGACGAATTGCAGTGGAACCTAAATTCTCCATGGACCGTGACGCTGTTGCAAAGATTGCTCAACAGTGTAACATGTTAGTGTCATTTTATTAATAACTGGTTTGGTGTACTGATTTTTATGAACAGCAAAAGGGACTCGGCAAATTTGGCACAGGAGCAATCGACTCATCTCTACTTATGTGTTCTAATCTCGGACCTCACCCAGCGATACGGTCCTGTCATTCGTCCAGCCAAGGTTGTTAGTGTCCTTGATGCTGCGTTTGACGTTCTTGTCCCCGAGTTTGGCATTGAGAAGCGGGTCCATGTCGACCAGATGCCTATTGACGTAAGTGTTTCAGAACTGATTCACGAGAAGAAATCTGATTGTTTGAACTAGAACCACGTTTATGATGAGCACTCGCATACCTTGCAAATCTATTGGTCGACTAGGGACGTCCTTAGCTGGTTGGCGGAAAACAGCGATGACGAGCACTTGAAGAAGGTTAAGCAGAATGCTGAGGCCCACGCGGTCAAAATGGAAGTTGCATCTCGCTCTGTGCATGACGAGAAGGCCCTCTTTGACGAGGATGATGCCGATGAAGATGAAGATGAGATTGTGTTAGGAAGGGACATGGAAGCTGAAAAGGCACCTGAGACCTCGAAGCAAAGGCTCTTGTCTGCTGCCAAGGTTCAGCCTGTGTTTGAGGGTTTGAGGACCACACCGGCTGGTCACAAGATTCAGGACATCAAGGAGCTCATGACCGTTCCCGTGCGTATTTCTTCTGAGTGATACATGTGCACTTTGTTGACTCGTATGCAAGGTTATCGTGACTGCTGATTTGACCAAGAGCCCGCCCGTCATCAAGGTGTATAGTGTCAACCCTTATGCAGAGTTGAAAAAGTAATACTCTGCATCTACCAATGACAACGGTGTTTTATGTGTACGATAACCGTTTGATATTCCATCATGCTCTCTTTTCCAATTCCCTTCTATGTTACTAACTCACGGTCTGTATAGTATTCGGTCATCCACGATTTCCTTGTTACATTTTCTCCTTTGCTTCGCCATTATGCCGTTGTTGTCCACAGGCCCTGTGTTCGGTCGTGTCTCGCTATACTATAGCATTAGGTCGTTAGTCGTATGAAATCTAACATGTTGTCTTCTGTTCTGAGGTGGCTTGTAAATTGCAAATGTTCGATCAAAACCAATGAATGTATTGCCTACTCTACAACATGATAACGGTGAGTATCTTGAAACACTTCAGTGAATGAGTGTAAATAAGTATATGCATATGCAAGATGCCCGTGGATAAGTCAGATAGGTACGAAAGAAAATAAAGTCAGTCATGTCAATCGTCACGCATATCATATCCAAGAAGTAATTGCATGTTTTCGGGAGTTCGGGGTATTCGCTCGGTTCTCTGCTCTATCCCGGCTGCGTTCACGAGGTGCAGCTGGCGAAGGTGCCACTCGCGTCGATTTTCCGCTGGAGCGAGAAGATGAACGGCCCATGTCGTAAGGTTCACCACCTTCCTGGACGGTGTGCAGGGAGTGGATGGAAGCGGAGCTACTCATGCTTCCAGCGCGTGCATGGATCGCCGTACTACGTCTGCTGCATATCTCGTCATTGCACAGCTTGAACAACTCTTCTAGACCAAGATAATTTGCCTCGTCACGAAGCTCGAGTAATGCCTCAAGTCTTGCCCGTGACGAGGACGCAAGTTGAACGGCTCTAGGAACGATGGCTAGGTGTTCTGAAGTGAGGGAAGTACGGAGGTACGACAAGATGTGCACGTATCTAGAATGATAACATTGACGATTATGCACAGTCAGAAGCGGGAGGTACTTACGGAGCACTTGGCCTGTCGAGGAATATATGTATATTCATGGTTGATTGGGATATAAACCCAGAAGACGCTAAATGATCATGAAACATAGCATTGAACGAGTTGCCTGGAAGCTCGGAAATATCGCTTGCATTGGAGTATAACGATGCCACAACTGATTTTCGTGGTAAGAGGGAAGTGACATAACTCGAGAGGTAAGAAGGCCTTGAAATAAGGGTACGGAGCGTCGTGCGGTGCGTTGCTGAACTTGTCTCTATGGTCACGATAATCTTGGAAGGATCAATCGTACTGCTAGGGACAGGGGACAGCAGAATAGGTTCGAAGGGAGGTTGGGGTGGCGTAGCAGAGACGTTAACGGGAAGTGGTGGTACGGGCGGCAGGTTTTCTGCCAAAGACGGGGATGTCTTTGTTTTAATGACTGGACGAAGGATTGCAGTTGACATCATTGGCGCAGGGGGAGGACGGCTTGGGCATGGCGGTGCGGATGTGTCTTTCGCCGGAAGACTCGAAGAACTACCATGCGTCGAGGTGGATATAGTTGGAGTTGACGACTCAAGAGAAGACTTCGACGGTACAGGTGGTGGACCATCCGAAAGCATAGGCAAGCCCATTGCCTCCTTGGGGTGTGCCTCAGAAGCCGATTCCCGTTGTCTGCCATCATCTTCATCGTCAAACAGGGTGCTCGTACCAGACAGCGCCTCTTGTGGTGTCCTCACAACCATGGCGCCGCTTCCAAGAGGCCCACTACGTCTGACATTAAATATCTCCAAGGAGCTATTAAACCTTGGTTCTGATATGCGAATTGGTGTAGCTACGACACCATGTGGTGAAGTATTGGAGGAAGAACTCGTATTGCGAGTCAGCCAGATCATTGGCTTCGAGGTCGAAGGTCTGTGATCTCTTGGAGGTGTACTTGGAGGTGATACTGGTGTAGAGAAATGATGCAGAGCCAGCTCTGTGGTTTGTGAGATGGGTGGTGGTGGATGCTGAGGACGCCTTGGAACAATCATAAGGAGAAGGGGATGGCGGTCAAAGAGTACAACTTGAAACCGTTAAGAAAGCAAGCAGATGGACAAAAGTAGACGAAACCGTTGTTTCCAGTTATTCGAAGAACAAAAAGATTTCAATGATCGGCACTACAACAGTTGCCTCTTTGGGACAACAAAGATTTAAAGCACCCGTGGGAATATTGATCATACTTGCCATGGCTTATCCAGTTACCACAAAATTCCAGACCGCTTTACCTTTCGCACTTCTTTCAATTTCACCCGGTCTTGCTGCCCTTCATGCTTCTCGAGTGCGTTCTCTCTACCCAGAAGAATTTGATTCTTCATCCGCCACGAATTGTCTGCGGTGCAGTTCATATCTGTTGGCTACCGATGGCTCTATAGAACTCCGCAGACCAAGAAAAAGGAGAAAAGTTGCTGACGAGAAATTAAACGCCATCAAGATTACTTGTCATCGTTGTGGCTTTATTTCCTATACTTCGTTTGATAGGAGAGATACATCTTCTCAGTCAAAGCCTACCACTGGAGCCCAACTATCACTACCATCGCTGATCCCTTCAGTGTCCGTTTCATCTCGGTCAGACCACAAACCGAAAGAAGAATTGATACCATCTTCGTCATGTTCTTCCGTGTCGGTTGGTTCATCCCCTGCGGCACATTCGACGCGAGGAACTATACTTAATCCGCACACAAAGCCCAAAAAGAAGACAACGGCGTTGCAGGAGATGTTAGTTCGCAATCGAGAGAAGGAGGCTGCAAGAACAAAATCCCAGCAGAAGCCACCACCAAGTGGCCTTGCATCGTTCCTGAGTTCACTATAATGATAAAAAGGTGCGTCGTTAATCTTGCATATGGCCGCATCACGTTCTCAAGACCTGACATTCTTTAACAATAGCCCCCTGATGGTTTTGGCGATGTGTATCTCCTTCTTCGTCCTCAGACTCGAGCCCACTTGGAATGAAACGGCTGGGCAAGGAGGAGATACAGGAGATCGCTCCTCCGATGGGCTAGACGACATATCTGGAAGTTCACGTTCAAATAATACATGAATAACAAATATGCATTTATTTGACCCTTTCAACTAATTATATTTTATACAGTGGCCGGTTCATTAATCTGAAGCGCACGCGTGGAGTACGTGCACAGCTCGGGGTACGAGCACCTCTCCGCGGACAGTAGCTTCCCTCACAATGGAGAGCCACAGCTCAATGATATCCTCATTGAATTCGCTCCGCAGCCTCTGAAAAACCACCATCCACCAGTCAGCGCTGTGACACAATCAACTTCTGCTCTTTGTTGCGGTCCTACCAGTGTCATTTTCTGCATCGCTATAGGAAGATGAAGTCCATAAGATATTTGAGAAATCTGTGCCGACGATCAGGATCCGAGGAGAGCGGGGAATCACTGACGCAAGGCAGGAATGTATGAGTAACCGAATTGCTCTGGAAGTTTGAATCGGGCCACTCACCCTTCGCATCGTTCTCAAACTGCTCAACTGTCTCTTTCTACTGCAGACTGGCACCAATGCTGTATTTTTAGAATCCCTCGTTCAGGGGAAACAGCCTTGGGAGATGGTGGCTGTTTAGGTCACCCCTTATAGCACGGAAGATCTGTGGACCGTTCGGCACGACTCGGTTCAAAAGCTTGGAGTGTTACTAGTCAGATCCCAACAGATTCTCTCGCTAATTGAGATGTGGCCAAATTCAATTCGCACCAGATTATCTCTACCTCCAGAGCGCGTCCACCGAGATCCGCCCCTGTTATACGCCGCTTTGGTTATTTCCCTTGATTTGGAAACCATTGGTGGATGCAATCGTATCGAGTCGTCACCTTGGCCAAAACAGGAACAGAGATACAGGGAACGGGCTTCAATCCAAGCCAATAAATTCGCCGCGGAGGAAATCTCAGCCGTTGGATGTGCAACGACGTGCCACTGATGGTAGCACACCCAGGTGAAGACCAGTGGACGGCTAGCAAAATCAGCGGAGATTGTTGTACCTCCGGGTGTGAAGCTACGTTAGTATGTCGTCAACGCTAAGCAAGAACGCCTCGGGCTGGTAGGCCGGTTGAGATGTTCCACTGGCAGCCGATGGGTGTGAGGTTCCAGGAAGTTCACGTCGACGGAACCGGGGACGTGTGAATTAAATGACTCGAGTGAAGGGCAGTGGATTTGTTACTTTGGCAGTACTGATTTGATACCGGTGGGCAACCCTTTTCGTCAGAGGCTGAGTCCATCATCAGCATCATTGTTCAGGTGCTAAGTCTGAGACCGAGCCATGGGCGCTCTACATAGAGAAGTCGGGACACGAGCTAGATAATTAAGCAGCGGGTGAGTATGCATCGCAGCCTGGCCAGGGTGGTATGGTTATGTACCATATGTAAGTTTACATGGCAAAAGTTGGCATCTAAAATCTACAACATATATGCAAGTGCCTCGCCCGCATCTTTCGGGGTCTTCAAATAGTCACGTAACGGTTCGGGATATTCACGGCCCGTTAACCTCTGCGCAGCTCGGTGTCAATTGTGTCCACTGCTAGTGCCGCGTATCAATCCTGTCAAGATGCTACTCAAGATTGTTTCGAATGAAAGCGATAGTCGCGATTTTATTCTCAGCGCGACTTCAGCAATGGTCTTCTTATTATCGGATTCTAGATTTCAGTCAGCCGGCCTGCAGTAGAGGACAACTTGAGATGCTATGGGAGAAGACCAGTGGGAGAATTGGATGAAGTTGAAATATCGACTGTTTCCTGGGGTCTATTAATTATATACATACCGTGTGCTCTGCTTGCTTCTTGTACCATATACTGGTGTTTTATAGGAGTTGGTTGTATACATTTCAGTGCACTAGAACATTATGATGGAAGCGGTTTTACTTTAACATTCATACACGTAAAAAGCTGACTTGATGTTGACTTGAACTTTGCATTCGTATAACGCGGATTAGTGCATGAAGCTGACTCTCCTCGCCAGTACCCGCTGCTATATGAACTATTGACAACACTACCAGAGTGGCAAGGTAGGTAAAGACTTGTATATGTATTCTACGAAAGAAATAAAATGAGCGTGGATACCTCATGGGTTACACTAGAGAAGGGCTAGAAATGGATAACCCTTTCTGTTCTTTGACGTAGGGGTGCGCTGGCTTGATGAACCTTCCAGGCCAGAATGGAACGTACACGACGATGGCCAAGCAAATAGGAATCGTATCGCCCAGATAGAAGGCTGCCTCGCTTGTGCTGAGATTGCCGCGGAAACCCTGACTAGCCTCCACAACACGGTAGAAAGAACGAATCTATCAAAGCGTTAGTCAAAAACCACAAGATTACTGCCTACATGCAACACGAACCAGAAGTCCGATACAACTGACCGCCAAGGCAGCGGCGAGCGTTCGCCAGTCGTTATGCCAGGGTTGCTTCAAGTCTCGCATGCAGACATCCTGTTCCTCAGTGTAGACCCTGTAGAGGAATCGTGCATAAATGGCACAAAAGAAAACGAAGGAGACCAGTTGCATAATGAGGCCGACCAAAAATATCTGAAAGATATAATTAGACCCACAGGCAGACACCAGGTGCAAGGACATACGTGAAGTCCCAACGACGCCGAACTTTGAACCTTGGACGTAGTCATTGAGGCCCCTGTCGCCTTTGGCACTATATCATCAGAGAAGGTCATTCAAAAAAATTCAACGCTCACCTGGATGACAAAGGTAGTCAAGTCGGACAAGACGAATATGAGGGTGAGCCGCCTCACTGGAAGCAAGACGTGGTGAGCGCAGTCGATTTCACCGGCAAGGCGACCAAGAAGAGTATAATTTGCAGCAATGAAGAAACAGGGCTTTCAAGGGTCAACACATAGTCATAGTCATAGTTTGGTGCTGACTCACAGACAACACGATCATCAAGTCCTCAGTGATGAAAATTCCCAATGAATCAGGGCTATGATGCACAGCAAAGCGAAATGCAAAGCCGAGAGCATAAACTACAACCATCATGAGGAAGAATAAAAAAAAAGCAAAAGACTGCGACGTGCTGTATTCGCCGATGACCATGGACAACATGAACTTCCCACCGTTATAGATTATTTGATAAGTCTGAATGAGAACGACCAACAGCACATAAACTTTGCACCATAAGTTACGTGTTTCCCTGGCTTAGTGGCCACTCACCAAAGGCGACAGCAGTGAGCGAATTATTAGCGATATACCCAAGGCCATTGCATGGATCATTTCGTGGGTCCAGATAAGGATCGGAAGGACATGTCACAGAATTGGTGGCTGCCTGAGCCGACGTGACAAGAAGAGTGAGGAGAAACAAAGTGTTTGCTAAAGTTGGGCCAGCCATGAGAGGAATAAGACGAAAAATAAGAAGATGAAGAATACCCTTCATGGGTCAACGAACTCAGCTTTTATACTTGAATGGTGTCCATCCAAAATTATGCACCTCAACTCGGCGCCAAACGATATCCATGCGAACGTGAGGCAGTGAGCTTTGACACTCCATGCAAACATAGACTCATCAGAGGCTTACCGTGGCAATGAACAGCAAGAACATTTGCAAAATCATACCTCTTATAATTTTGAACCAGCAATGTGCCTGTGGCACGATTGTGGTATCGCAGCCATTGGAAGTTCTCAAGGTGCCCGAAAGGTATATGACCCCTTGTCCGCTAAGTTAAAGCAAGTAATCAATTAAGCAGAGCTAGGTAGGTCTGAATGAATAATAATTTTATGAGGTGTGCTCAGATTGATTGGAAAACTGTGGTCTGTGGAGCGTGGATCGCAGACGTTCGTCCATCCTAGATAGTACAAACCGCCTCCAGGCCCTGATACAGTAGTTGAAATCGGAGAGGTAGTCGCATGTTACTTGATGTATACAGCAATTTAGAAGCCACTGTAGGTGCCAACAGGCTCTGCGGAATGCTGTTTGTGGGTTTGAAACTCTGGGGTTGCTGAGCGGGATTCAGTCGTCTAGGCACTATAGTAGAATTCAGCACAGGACCAGGAGAGAGTAAAAATACGACATACTTACGAACACGAAGCTTGTTTCTTGATGCAGGCAGGCCGATTGGGCGAGAGGATGCGAGTCATAAAGCTGTCCGGGTCAAGTCCAAATGTAGCTAGCAGAAGTGACCTTGACCAAAAGTCACGCGCTTGATCACACCGGGACCTATAGAATTATTAGCTCCGATCAGATACAACTTAGGACTCGGGCCTACTAGCGTCGAAACTCGACACCACAAATCTCCCGCAGTTGTTCTTGCATTTCAGTGAGGAGAATATCTGGTTGTCGCTCGATACGCGCCTCGAGGAACTGAAAAATCACATATAAGTGATACTGTGAATAGGCAATAGCTCACGTCCAAGGCTGTCGAGCTTGAGGATGCCGGTTTGACCTGCACAAACCGGTGTCCTCACGACTTCGCCAGTCTCCTGATACGTCTTTCGAATGTATCGCATCGACCGCTCACTGATCACTTATTGTCAAATGTATGTATTTTTTGCTCCGGCCTACATAGCGTTTAGATGGCTGTCATCATGATTGTTCACGTCATGGTTACCAATGTTCGCGCTCGTTTGCGTGTCTATCTGCATTCGGTTGTATGTGCATCTACGTGTTCTCACCTGTACATACTCATTTGTACATTGTTGCGCTCTCGATAGCTCCGTCCCCTCGACATTCGTCACGCGTGAATGCCTGTTGTGCGTGCTTGTCCGTACATTTATGCTTCCTCGTATTTATGTGCACTTATCTATTCTACTTCTCCACTCGTCTGCGTTCGATGTCACGACTTCAGATCACGCTAATATCTCAATTGTAGGTCGAGGTTAGAGAGTCATATATGACGTATTCACATTTTCGATCATTTTTTTCAGCATTGGTTACCAGGCTGTCACACAGTATGAAGCACTGCCTGTCGATGACGTGCGATATGATATTCATGTCCGTCGTCAATCCATTGTTTCCTGACTTGGTCATTAATACTCTGCACCTCGTTGGCATCAATAGCATGTATTTCGTATATGAAGCTGCGGCCTGTGTCTGAGCCGTCCAGATTCCCGATCTACGATTTGAGCGAGCCTGAGCCCGAGCCGGGCCGTGCACACCACTAGGTCACACAGCAACCTTCATTCAATCCTCGGACATTGCTTGTACCCAGACCGCCCAGAACTCCAACATTCACGTCGTCTCAGACTCGACAATCCCCGCAATATTATACTGTCGCCGTACATCTTGTATGCCTTTGTCTCCTGAACCTGCATCCCTCTCGTGTTCCGCCATGATCATTTATTGAATCGACTTCTGGTCCTACAGTTGATGTTTGACTGGTACCATTATCGACGACCGTTCTGTCCTACATAGCATATATTATATCAATGGGTGCCACGACTTTTATGCCCTCCCGAAAGTCATCAAGAACTATTTTCAACTGAAGGTAATCACGCTTCGACACCGTTTTAGTCAACGAGGGTGGCGGTGGGACAACGGGTGTAGGTTTTTTGTATTAATTCCTTGCAACACCACGCTAATGTTTGATCATAAATTTCAGGGTATTGTTTTGCACAAGTCCGCGTCGTTTTCATGCTGACAATTCAGTCTTATTTCGCACACCTGCAAAGTGACCTACCCACTTTACTTATGTGAAATGGTTCATGCTATACGGGCAACCTGAAGTAAACTATGGTTTGTATAAAATTTCCCGCCTCATTCGTAACGGAGGGCGTCTCGCAAGTACTAGTATTATTGATGTTTTTGATATTCACAGGGGTGTACGTCTTATTCCAAAATCCGACCCAGAAGCACTTGGCGAATAGACGAGCAGTATTGTTCTGGAGCTTTGTTCTACTTTCTTCGTAAACTCACTCGGTGACAGGTATGCTTATTTAACTACAATCTGACCGGTAGGATCAACTACATTATTCCAAAATACAAAGATTTCTGTCTTAAGCCCGAGTTTGAATATTTTGGTGGATATCGATGTAAAATTATGCCAGCCCTCGCAGGTGGTAAATGTATTAATTCAATCCGATCGTTCTATCTTGAGTACCTTCAAGTACGTACTCCATAATAGTCTCTGCATACTCCAACCATATAGAAGAAAGACAGTCATTCCTTTTATATATTTAGTCCAAATGGATTGATAATCGACTCCACTCTCGCTACTGGAATAACATGCATGAACTGACACTACCTGAGCCGCAAGGTCCCTAGAGTCTGTATATCTTGATATAATTAGCAATGAATAAAGGTAGGACAAGTGTGGTTAGTAGTCGTCTAGCACCGCTGTGGGTACTTCATGGTTGTAACCTAAAGTATCGCGAGAACGTGACAAGTCCTGAGCATTCTGTAGTTCGTTGACGGAGGGCGCTAGCTTGGCTGTGATGAACCTTCCGGGCCAGAATGGAATGTAGATCACAATGGCCACAAAAAGGGGAAGCGTATCACCCAGGTAGAAGGCTGTCTCGCTTGAGGTGAGGGCGCCGTCAAAGCCCTGAGCGACCTCCGCAACACGGTAGCATGAACGAATCTACAAAAGCGTTTGTTAAAAGCGACAAGGTTGCTGCATGAAAGACAAACCAGAATGCCGATACAGCTGACCGCCGCGGCAGCAGCGAGTGTTCGCCAGTCGTTATTCCAGTGTTGCTTTGAGTCTCGCATCCAAACGGCCAGCTCTTCAGCGTGGACCTTGTAGATGAATCGTGCGTAAATGACACAAAATAAACTGACAGAGGCCAGTTGCAAAACGAGGCCGGCCAAAAAAATCTGACAGAGATTATTAGAGCTCACTCAGATTAGGACAAACGCGGGTACAGAAACATACATGAAGACCTGTCAAAGCAGAACTGTAATTGGTGGACGTGGTTATTGAGGCTCCTGCCGCCTTTGGCGGGGCATCGTCAGAGAAGGCCATTGAAAAAAAGAAATCGATACTCACTTGGATGACAAAGGTAGTCACGTCAGACAAGACGAAAATGAGGGTGAGCCGTCTCACTGGAATCAAGACCCGATGGACGCAGTCGATTTCCCTGGCAAGACGACCGAGGAGAACGTAATTCGTGGCAATGAAGAAACAGGGCTTTATAAAAGATTAACAAACGACCATTGTTGCGGTTTGACGCTGACTCACAGACAATACGATCATCAAGTATTCGGCGATATAAATCCCCAGTGAATCAGGATTATAATGCAAGGCGAAGCGAAACCCAAAACCTATAACATAAACTACGGCCAAACATCAGGAAGAACCGACACAATCGTGAGATTGAGACGTGCTATATTCCCCGAGGACCATGGGCAGCATCCACCTCCCACCCTTATAGATAATTTGGTAAGTCTGTATGAGAGCGATCAGCAGCACAAGACCTTCGCACAGTAAGTTACGTATGTTCCCTGGCTTACTGGTTACTCACCAAAGGCGATGGCAGTTAGCGTATTGTTAGCAATATAGCCAAGGGCATTACATGGGTCGTTGCGCGGGTCTAGGTAAGGATCAGATGGACATTGGGTGGAATTGCTGGCCGCCCGAGCAGAAGGGACATAAGTCAAAAGAAGAGTCAAGAGAAATAAAGTCCTGGCCAAGATGGAACGAGCCATGAAGAAGAAGATGAAGAAGAAGATGAAGAAGAAGATGAAGATGAAGATGATGATGAAGATGAGCGCCCTCTATGGAAAAAGCTCATGTTTTATGTTGGAGGTCCCATCAAAAACTTCGCAGCGCAGCGTAGCGTCAATGTCAGCACGTGTATTGCGAGGCAGTGAGTTACAACAGCCCGAGCACATCGGGTATGCTAGAGCTCATCAGAAGACCACCGCAGCAAGAATAGCAGGAACGTTTATCGAATTAATACCTTCCCTATCATTAAGAATGTATGAACGATGTATCCGTGATAAGACTGCCAGTGGGGTATTGCCTTTCTCAAGGCCCAGGAGCCCAAAGGGTATACAATTCCGTGTCTGCTGGATCAAAGCAGGTGACCAAGGCTATGTCCGAGCGAATGGTGATTTTACGGGGAGCATTCAAATTGACTGGCAGACTGCGGAGTGTGGGTCGCAGAGGTTCATCCATGCGGTAGAAACTCCCTCCGGACTCTGATATAGTGGTTGAAGTTGGAGAGTTAGCTGCGTGGTCCTTGACATATGCAATCAGTAGAAAATTTGGAAGTCATTCTATGTGCTAACCGCTGTGGAATGCTGTTTGCGACTTCGCAGTTCTGGGGTTGCCGGGGCACTGCCCATTCCGGAGTCATAGTCTAGGCACCAAATTCAACATAGGAAAGATGATAGATAACATTCATCGGACCATGAAGCTTGTTTCTTGATGCAGCCGATAGCTGTTGGGCTGACATATTGTCCGACTGTGCCTATACTTTTATAGTTGCGGTTAGTGTAGAGGGCAAAACTACTTTTGGCTCCAAGTGCCGGCATTGAACCCCAGTGAAAACTGGTTATGATGAGATAAGCCTCGATAAGTTGAGATGTGTCGTTCAGGCAGGACACATATAGGAACGCATACAAGCCTACAGCGCCCTCAGGTACTCGGACTGTGTTAATAAGACGGGGCAGTGTCCTATACGTTCCCATGCGTGTATTTTCGTATCCAGCATATCTGAACACATCCGCTAGCAGTCCCGCTACCTTTGCACACATGCTCAAATAGTATCACACATGCTTCGAAGTTGTCATGCAATAACTGGTATTATTTGCAGCCGCTACAGGAATAGGGTATAGAAAAGTGCAAAAAGACATTGAAAAGCAGTCAAAACCATCGTAAAAAGGGTAGCGAAGAGACCAGCATCGAAGGGAGCAGCGCCGTGATTGAAGAGACCAATTGAGAAACAACCAGCAGAGAATAGAACGGTGGGAAGGCATGCTAAACCAGCAGAGGAAGCAATCGAAAGCACCGTGACATCGAGGACTGCAGGGGAAACCAGCGGGAAGACAGCAGCGGAAAAGTGCACGAAAGGTCTAGTAGATCGTGCCCTCGGAAATGGTGGTCCTGTTCCACATACTGTTCTTCAACTACAGAAAGTCAGTTACACGGCGTTAGCACAAGAGGCTGCAAAATCACCAAGGTATTAACCTCGTCGCTATAATTCTAGAGAGCAGATAAGTACGAGCTTGTGACGGAACACCCAATAACATACCTTAGTAACTTGAGCCGGTGTCAGCTTGTCAAAGTAATCACCAAACTCGTCAATTACTCCGAAGTTAATTGGTAGACTTTTCGAGTGCACTTACATCACAGTGTCACGTTCAGTGGTGACCTTGACCAGCTGAAGCTCGAGTGACTTGCAATATTCCCGCAATGCCTGTAATTGTTGGTTTTCATGCATATATGCGCCCTAAAAACATGAAGTGTGAAAAAAGCAATCAAAATGAGCTTACATATGAGTTAAAATTTGGCTGAGGGTCCTCGGGTAACGATTCCATAATAGAGCCAGATGCGGGGAAAGGCCATAATCACCTCCCCAACATGGATTTTGCAAGCGACGTTGGCCCGAGCTGCCTGGTGGATAACTACATTGCCCGCCATTGGAAAACAGAGTGCTGCCTTCGAACATGCTGGCCAGGTTAACGTGGTTAGAGAGAAAGGCATACGGGCCTTCCATGAAATCATATCACAACTCCGCCGGACTTTTCCGGCAGATCGTCAAATCGTCATGGTGCGTGAAGCAGCAGCGCAAGTGGTTTCGATGGTGCGTTGAATTGAAGTTATGTTATGAAGCAATGTACTTGTTAAGTTAAACCGTTGGCGATGCAATGCAACACGATGACCATATGAAACGGGGCAATGCAATGTGTGTCGTTATCACAAAAACATAAACTACATGCAATCAGCACATTTCGTCACAGTACATACTGTATCATTTCGACCTTAGGTTCGTCACACTGTAGCTAGCTTGACGAACCAAACCTATTTTTTGTGACAGTCACAGCTATTTTGGGTTGGCAAACCTAATTTTGTGACATAACATATGATATGTTTGTTTTAAAATATGTTTTTTTATAAAAACATTTGCCAAACCACTAAATTTTTTCGCTTATTATCATTTTTGGCCATACTCTATGTAGGAGGTACATGTATTAACCCACTGAGCATGTATATATGAACCTATTGCAAGTTTGTCACAACTGTCCTCAAGAGACGAACATGTCACAAAACCATTAGGTAATGCAGTGCTAACATTCCCACGAACCTAAGGTCGAAATGATACAGTATATGGTAAGTACATCAGGTAACCGACCTGAAAAAGATAAAGTCTTGTTGAAATTGAGTAAGTGCGCCTGCAGCCGAGGCGTTTCACTATTCGTGTCTTCTGATTGGTTCAAACCAACAACTCGTATGTTTCCATTGTTCGGTCTTGTTATTTCACTTTTACATTGTACTTACTGAGTCTATTGACTGCATGGGCCAGCACCATATATCTCTTGTCACAGTTTCAAACACTTGTTTGTTCATACAAGAGCGCTCGTACTATTTAGATATGTAGCTACAGATTCAGACTGCCACCTCAGACGTTTGCATTCGCATGCACGATCTGAGGTAAGACACTTGTTTTCTACTTACTTTCACCTATGCTTACTTGTCTTAGAGTATCTACTTGCTATAGGTGAATAACATAGACATTTGCATTCGCGTGCATGATCTGAGAGTATCTACTTGCTATAGATTGACACGAAGGACATTATAACTTCAAAAAGTCTTAGCAAGCTTTATCTGATCTAAAATCTGCATATTACCTATCAGAATTGTACCCCACATGACAAAGCTTTGAATACCCGGACTTAGTTGGATGGAACCTGCCAAATGTACAATTGTCAGTCTAGTGATGATCACCTACCAGCCTATTACCGAGATGATGCACGTTGCAACACCCACCCACCCACCGTTGCAAAGCAAGATTAAGTCGCCAAGAGTGATCACTGTTGCCTAGTTGAGGACCAGTGACAATGACACTACAACTCTGCCCTTCGCCAGTGATGACATATAATCTTTGATTGTTTTTATTTTCTTTGTAATCTCTCAACAAATTTTGGTGTTAGACAAAGTTTTAGATGGCCAGACTGCATTGGACCAACACTGCCAACAGCCCATGGGCAGTAAGCGTTTTACAATGTATTACCAAGCCCCCTAGATCTGGTTGATCCAGCTTTTCATTGCACCCCTAGCAAAATCTCTATCAGCGCTGATGTTAGACATGCAGTTTGCGATGCTAGTCTGTGTTGCTCAGATCTGCTAACTACACAATTTAGGCAATGAGTAGCAGTGCATTGACGTCCTACCAAACTTCAATGAGATGCGATGGCCATTTACAAAGTTATATTGTCATTTTATGCTCCGCATACTCTCTCTAAACACTGGAGCCTTCCAAGGCCAGGCTGCTTTGGCCGTGGGTTGCTTTTGTCCCATGGTGCAGAGGCTTGACAGTGCAGTGTCCTTCTGAAGTTGATTGCTGAGGGTATAATCATCCCACGTGAGAGAACCAATGTGCTTTCCGCAAACTCTCCCAGAATGGTGTCACCAGATAGAATCATCGAACCAAAGGCTGCATTGTGCCAAAGATGCCAAGACACTAATACCAGTAACTGTCAGCATGCAGCCAAAATATAGCTATAGCATGCAATCTTGGCTTTCCCAGATGTTATACTGCAGGGCGTGCTTGAATACTGCATAGAAGACGGATGTGACCCATATGCAATGGCAATGGCTCCAGCAGTATCGCATGTTCATTCTCATGTTCGTTCTTATGCGATCACTTTGGTGGTTTACGAAGGCCACAACAGGTCATTATTAGATAACATTGTGAACAAGATGGTATACATGTAAACTACGAAGAGACAGTATCCATGTTTGTAGCTTGTTTGAGGGCAACACACCTTTGCTGGATCTTGAATAAGGCGCTATTGACACTGATAGCCCTCTTGGCAGCAAAGGAGGTGGGAAAAACTTGACTGAGAAACATATTAGCATTGCAACTACATAGTGAAGGGCGATAGAAATACCGATTCCACCAGGTGAGTAGCTCATCAACTTCCTTAGATTCCTCAGGGTCTTCTAACAGATTGAGGAAACTATGATAAAACATTTCTGAGTCTGTTGTTGTGTTGGTCTGCAAAAACACGGAGGACAAGCTCAAAGCGAATCGCACCTTCAGCTGTATGTCAGAAACTCACTGTTACAGATGGATACTTGACAAACCTGAGTTGTGATGTATGCAATAGAAGGGATGGTGACAAATTTCATCCCATGGAGGCAAGCATTTCCTGATCGTGTAGCTTTCGGCTCCCTCTCAACTGAACTTGGAGATTTAACAATGTGCTTGTAGGCCTGATAGAATATCATATAGTGAATGGACTGTATGAAAACACAAGTGCATACTCACACATACTAGTAAGCGGCTTCTAAGAAGGCCACACCACGGGTCTTCAGGATCATAAACGTGGTGGGCATACAAGAAAATGGGCCATTGATCCCCACAGACCAGCACTTTGCCACTCCAGAGGTTCTCCTTCATCCTGTAACAAAGAGCAAAAGGAATATCAGATTTTCGATGTTAGCTCAAACTGAAACATACTGGGGGTTGTTCCAGTCCAACCCAGCAGGACAGAGGAGAGATCCGGTAAGTTGATGGTTGAAACCACGGTCGATTTTGGAGTTCCGATGTAAAGGAGGCTGTATTGCTTCGCCTTTTGGAGAAATCCAATTGAGTACTGCAGATTTCAATGTTTTTGTGTCATTGCCTCTGGTGCCCACTGCTCCCCTACCAATCTGTAAATCATAATTGAGAACTCTGCCCATGCAGATAAAAACATACCAGCTCTCCAACGTGAATGATTTCCTCCTCAGACCCATCCTTCAGTCGCTCAAGAAGGCTGGGATAGGAGTCCAAGAGCTGCTCAAAGACGCGATGTTCCCATCACTCTCTGCCAAGTGCATCAGCAAACAAGTGAATGGAGAGATGAATGTCCTTGACTCAGCAGAGAAATCCTCTAATGGAGTGTCTTCCATCTGCTCCAGTCTCAGGATACCATTCGTGAGCAAGGAGGGGTAGTTACAAAGCGCGAATACTGTTCGACCAAAGTGGCGTCCATGGGAGACAAGTGGATCGGATGAGGAGCTGAGAGGTGGAATGAGTCTACAAAACCTGTGGTTAACATAGAGACAGCTTACACCTTCTTTTGAGGCCCCATTTGGAGAGCTGAAGAGCCACATTTACTCAGAATGCTTGAGGTGGCCTCCTGGACAGCCATGATAGTTGGGGAGGAAGATTAGGTAGCCCAGGCTTCGCCGATACTGAACATGGCTTTTATCCCTAGTACTGCACTACATAAATTTTGAGGGAAACTGGTGGTAAGAGGCTACTGTAAATGGCAGCAATGGCCCAGAGAAACATTGGCCAAGGTGGCCAGGATGAATCTGGCCCAGCCCATTGATTGCATGCCTGCCATGATGCACCAACCTTAAGCCAAGATGATCAGCTTGAAATCTAATGGCTGAGCAACAGCGTGGCTGGTATATGGCTCCCTTGAACTTACACCTCATTACGTCTTATTTCGATGCCATTTTCCAGCATTCTCCATACAACTAGAAAGTAGGATCCGCCTTGCCCAATATACATACTACAGTGAGGGAAACTGGCGGAAACTGGCCACTTGGCCCAGAAAAAAATTGGCCAAAATGACCAGAATGGATCCAGCCCAACCTGTTGATTGCATACCGCAATGAAACCTTGTGCCAAGATGCTTAACCTGAAATATAATGGGTAAGCAAAAGCACGGCAGGAATATAGCACCCTTGAGCTTACATCTTGTTGCATCTCGCAACTACAACAAGACAGTACATCCACCCAGCCCAATATGCCACAGCACTGGCATCAGACCAAACTGCAAGGACATGTTATCAACTTGGATTTGCGGTAAATCTGACACACACACCTGGCAGCGGTACGTGCTGATGCCTTTGTCTAGGATAGAATTGGTTGACAACGCTAATGAAAGCAGCAAGGAAATCACCAGCATAAAGTTTGTCAATACTATCGACAATTCTCGGAGCCCACCAAAGACTAGCGAGGTGAACTTTGATGACAACGGTCCCTCAGCACAGGATGATGAGGCTCTACCTCTGGCAGTAAGAGAATATGAAAATGGCGAGGTGGACTCCATGGCAAAGCTCAAGGAGAGACTGCAGCTCGCGGAGAAGAACTGCTTGAGGCTGGAAGAGCTGTATCAAAAGTACAGACTTTGTTGGTTGGAGGAAAATTATTGAGCAAGAGTATTGGAAGAATACGCACCAAATGGAATTGAAACCTGGTCTCCCCATCAGATTGTATGGGATGCTCCCTCTCCCACTTAAAGTACACTAGATGCTTGTTCCCTTGAAATTAACTGACTGTGCTGCCCAGGCAAATACAACACCGACGTTGAGGACGAAAGGTAAATATAGAAGGCGTATCGTAGCATTTGAGTTGTGCTGCTGCGTGAAATTGTGGTTCATGGGATTGGAGGATGCAGTAACACTGGCGGATTATTTAGATGCGAGAAATGATGCAAAGGAGATGGTATTAGGAGGTTCTGCTGGAGGGGCGAGGGTTGATAGGTTTTCACGCAGTCATGGAGATTGCACCTTCGGCTTTCGTACCCTAGATGGGATGAGACACTAAAGGTGATCAAAATTCTCAACACCTTCATCTTGGTCTCCAACTTGTCTTGGAGCACACACTTTGTCATGTTGATTTGGGAATGATCTCAGGATGAGTGGTGTGATACATACCAACAAGTAGATCAGACATCTGAAGATGATAGAACACCCATTGCAAAGGGGAAGGGGGTGCTCATATTTGGTTGTATTGTGGTACACAGCCTAAAAGCTGCATCAGCTGAATAATAAATGTTAATGCCACACTCACCTTTCTGAAATAGAGCGTGCAGAAAATGGATTGGAGAAGAAAGTTTGTGTAACACGTCGCACCCTGTTCTTCAAGCCAACGTAGCCAATCTCCTTTTTTGAGTCATAGCTGGACGTAATCAATAAGAATACCTAAGGTTGGCAGGAGTAGTACACACTTGACAAAGTTGTGCCACAAGACGCCAGGGGGATCCTCAAGTATGCAAACATAGACAGTGACCTCAGAAAACTCATCCTCGATAGTTGAACACGAATGAACCTATTGAATTTCCGCAGCTCACTGAAGCAGATAAAATTCCAGTCGTGTTCTTTGGTGGTCAAGTGATGATGGACATCTATAGAATAGTCATATTGTGCAGAAAGTGAAGTGAGATGACAGAACTCACGGTGTAGGAACAACAATTCTGCTGGGTGAGAGCAGAGCAATGAAAGAAATAGCTCTTTGACTCTGGATAGAGACAGAGCTAAACTCTCAAGGTGTTGGTCGATGTGTGAAGCGTTCGTTCGACCCAGGGAAGCAAATGGCAGTAGAGAGGTGATCCAAGGCATGCTAAATGAGCCTAAGGGAGGGCACATCCAGCGCATGAAACGTGCTGAAGGCGCGCTAAGCGCGGGAAAAAGGCGGCTCTATCAGTCTATGAAGTCTTTCGAAGTGGAAATGTGATTGTCACTCTAAAGTGCGGCTCTATACTTCGTTCTAAGTGGTAGTAGATGGTGGTGGTTCTTGCCTAATGTGAAATAAACTATCTAATGACTACTCGGCCCATGAGAAATGGTGCCATACAGAGTACATAATAATGAGATAGTAAAAATAGCAAACCAATACGTACCAATGGGATGGATGGACAATGGATGGATGCTCCTGGATGGAGCGCGACACAGGGCGCTTAAGCGCGGGAAGGCGCGCAAGGCGCGCGTGCGGGAATGTGTCGCATACTGTGGGAAAGTAGCGCGCCTATGACGCCTTTTGCGGGAGAGCTGTGCGTGATATGCGCAATTGCCTAGACATATTGGTGAAAGCTCCTGGATGATTGGATGATAGGCGATGCAGGGCGCTTAAGTGCGAGAAAGCGCGGGAATGCGTCGCATACTGCGGGAAAGTAGGCGCGCCTATGGTGCCTTTTGCAGGAGAGCTGTGCGTGATATGCACAATCGCCTAGACATATTAGTGAAAGCTCTTGGATGATTGGATGATAGGCGACGCAGGGTGCTTAAGCGCGAGAAAGCGCGCAAGGCGCGCGCGCGGGAATGTGTCGCATACTGTGGGAAAGTAGGTGCGCCTATGGCGCATTTCATGGGAAAGCTGCACATTGTATACAGAATCGCTATTGACATAGTGGACAGATGCTCCAGATCATAGGCGACACAGGGCGCCAAAGCGTGGGAAAGCGTGCAAGGCGCGCGCGCGGGAATGCGTCGCCTACTGTGGGAAAGTAGGCGCGCCTATGGCGCCTTTTGTGGGAAAGCTGTGCATGATATACAGAGTCGCCTAGACATAATGGCGCAAGTCGTGCTGTGAAGCCTAGCTGTCATGAGTCGTAAATAGGCCAATACACGACCACAGAGACTTGAGTCTCTACAACAGCTGACTGTTATGATGTTGTGGTGTGGGGATTGGAAATCATGAATGCACATGTGTGCCAACCCTCTGGGAGATTCATAATGAAGGTACATGGAAACAGTGTCATTAGGGGGTGTATTAGAATTTACGAAGGGGAGAAACACTATGCGCCTGTTGAGGATGATGTCTGTACAAGGGTGAAAAGAGCGCCCTCTGATACTGACCATTTGTGACTGCACATTCAGAATCAGGACTGGCAAGCCTCTTTCCCAATTTCTTCCAGTTATTTATCCACCAAGTATAAACCTGAAAATCTTTGACATTATGCAAAAGCCTCGTTTACATGTGATGATATGAGGTGGTACAGGAAAGAGCATCTGTAACATTGAGCCCCTTCAGTGACAAATCCCGTATTAGATGGGTCACCCAACCTACATAATATCCCGTGTAATAAGGGCCAGTGGATTATGGGCCAATGTTATGTACAGTGGCTCAAAAAACTGTCCGCATGTTTTGACATTTTTCACTATCTATGATATTGTGTGAGAATGAACAAATTCCTCAAGGACATACTTATACCACATTGTAGTATGGCTTCAGGGCTTTTATTTGAGCCCTACACCGTGGGAATCGGGGGAGATATGGTGGAGATATAAGGCTTATAAAATGATGACTCATGTGGACAGTTTTTTGAGTGTATATTAAAACTATATAAATC